>CABFWO010002704.1:25201-93408 GCA_902155825.1 Timema genevievae
ATTATTATTATTATTATTATTATTATTATTATTATTATTATTATTAGCACCGCCTCTTACTACCCGTTCGGGTTATACGCACTTACGCTATTGTGTAGTGGTAGGGTGATTGTGAGATGAAAATGGAGGACCTACAGTTTAACGTGGGATCCGAACCACGGTGGTAGGCCTGGCATTCCACACATTCACAAGTTGTGATTAATACACGTCTTGTCAGAGGTGAAGGAAGGGTTTGGCAATTAGTTCCAGGAACCCGGATATCAAACCTAATATATGTCTATCACGTTACTTTACTTATGAATATATGAAAGTAGTTTTAGTAAGTTAAGGTTCTTCCTACAATAATTCTACTCTACCTCTGTTAATAGTATTGACTACTTCATTGAATAAATAAACTCTTAGACCAGTTCGATCAATGAGGTGTTTTAGGTAGAGTTTGTGAAAACATCACGATATTTTCATTGAATGGTCGGTGTGAGTTCTTTGTGGATATTGTCTTTCCTTTTGGTGTTATTCCCTTTTCATGCTATCTGGTGGTGCCATTTTTATTTTGGATGTAGGTGATATGTTTAGCTTGAATTACTCACCAACAACTATGGGGGTACAAATTTGAAGAGGTATTATATCTAGGGGTAAAAATAAAAGGGGGTGGGGGGTTGAATACCACGGCTCTAAGCCATGCGAAGAACACCGTGCTGAATTCCTTACCGGACGTTACGTAGTAACCGGGTTGAGGATAAATCAACCCGTCTTGAAAAACCACGTGATTAGGATCTGTTCAGTTAGTTCTCTGCTATCCCGCCAGGGGAGAATTAGAGGACAGAATAAAGAATACAATTGAGTGGCTGTGTTCGGGTGCCAAAATAAACCCACCCACCTCCTGGGAGCGTTTGATACTGGGTACAGTCGTTGCTTATAAGAAAATACCCACTTCGGTGACCGAACGGTCTAAGGCGTAACTCTCGTGCTTGACTGGTCTACTGTTGCTGAGGAGATCAGGGCTCGAATCCCAGCTGGTACTACTGAAGGTATTTTTCCTTAATGGTTTCCCACTCTTCTTCCACGCAAGTGCGTGTATATTACCTTTAAAATGCTTCCCTCCTCATTCCTACTTCATTAGAGTATCATATAAGCGTATAACCTGAACAGGTTGGTGGTGACCGAGCAGCAAAAGGACGTTGGATTCGCATCGCCGTTAACGGGAGGAGTGAGGCTTCGATCACAGGTCGGATGTGATGGGGGCATTTCCCAATGTTCTCCAGGTCCTCTTTCTGACATAATTCCTCTCAGATATCCTTTTCTGAAGGTGAGGATGGAATAGAACGCAAACTACCAGTTATTTTTACTATTTTTTTTATAACCAAAAACATTTTGGTCAAATAAAATTAATACTGCTCTTCAGTAGATTTTTTTTTTCGTAAGGCATATTTGACCTTGAAAGATGCAGTACCTAGTTCAGTCGTTGTTCATGTAAACTTTTAAAACAAAGCTTTTTTTAGCACCACGTATTACTTACTACCCGTTCGGTTTATGCGCATATTTACTAAACTACGCTAACGGTTTTAAATATTAGTAAGGCTATATTTAGAAGAAGTGTACCCGTATTTTCGTGGAAGGAGGGTGGAAAACAATTTTTGAAAACCACCCTCAGTACACCTGACCGAGATTCAAACCTCCCTGTCATCGGCAGTCTAATCAACTGCGATAGTAGCGCGATAGAGCATGCGGCCACCAAGGTGGGTAGATAATTATTATTTGCTTAGTAATACTATATTATCGATATAAAGTGTTATCAAACAAGTATAATAATACTTCCCTAAGGATTACCGTAAAATTGGCTTTTTTCGTAACTTATTTAAAGAACAAAATATATGAATAAAACTATTACATTTCTTGTTTTGCGGTTGTGACAACAAAAGAGCTAATAGTACATGAAATAATAAATTAACTAAATATTATTTCATTCACACTTGTATCTTATTATAACCGGCCACAAAAAACAAATACATATTTTTTTATAACTTAGATAAAAAGACATACAAAATATTTGTTTCAAAATAAAACATTTTTATTTTGTAAACAGCGCATGAACACAACCGTCCGAAGACTGTTTGTATGACGCCATAGACCTCGCTTGTTTCGTCTGGTTCACCATCTTAATTTATGAAGAGAACGCAGCATTTTAGAAGCTTTCGTTTGAAAAGCATTTTTAAGTGAACCACAGGCGCCGCTTCCCCCCCAAAACCGCCCCCCTACCACCCCACTTAAAAAACCCATCCAAACGGTTATTTTCATAAGTTCATGTTTCAATAATTTAAAAAGAATTAAATTTAATGATTAAATTATTCTTAAAAGAAAAGATAATTGAAAACAGATTGTTTGTGTGAATGTTCTGACTGCCAAAAGTAAGTATAGATCAACGCAATGGTCTTGAAGATCATATGGTTTGGCGTATGGATACATGGTAGACTTTCCTAGCCATCACCACCTCTCCTATCGTAGATATCCTATAGTAGATTTTCTATCTGTCACATAAGTTTTTCCTCTGAAAGTTTCACTGTATTAAGCAGCAGAAAACATGTTTTATTAAACGTTAATTCTATTAGGAATATCTATCAAGTCAGTAACGAGGTTAATACCGATAAATTAGAGCAAGATGGTTTGTTGTTGTTAATCGCCGGGACTTTGCTAACGTTTCTTTGGCATATCAAAACATCTGTGGACAGATAGAGTTGGCTAGTTTAAAAAAATAAATAAAAAAGTGTATTTTTTTTCATAAGCTATAAAAATTTAAATGAATCGTTTAGTCGTTTTTTCTTGTTACAAACATAAAAAAGAGGTTGTTATATATTTCCAAAATTATAATTGAGTAAAAACTAACTTCGGAAGATGAATTTAGTTTGAATTAGATGGTTAGAAATAACATCTTATAACATAATAAATTCATTAAAGATGATTTTTTTTTGCAACTACAATGAAACGTCAGACGTAGGTATTTGTACAAAAATATTAGTTTTAACTCAAACATCGGCCGCGAAAGCTTTCAAAACAAATACTATTATTTAATATATCCTATTACTATGTATTATTTATATACTATCTAATTAGGTATTTATCAACAAGATTCACACATGAATCACACTGGTGGCGTGGAGTGTTGACAGGGTAAGCAGAGCTTGATTTTTTTTTAGCACCGCGTCTTACTACCATTTAAGGTTATACCAGGGGTTCCCAAACTGTACGTCGCGACGCCCTGGGGCGTCGCAGCTATAAGGTAAACCTAAAACTGATAATGTAAAGTGAAATGCAACATGCAAATTTCCAATACTTGTAGTCGAACGTGTTTTAAAGAATGGAATAAAACAAACAAGAAAACACATGTTTCGTTATTATAAACAAATTGTACACATGAGATCATGTGTAATACAACTAAAATATGTCTACTCTAATTCATTCAGATCTGTAATTTTGTTCTAATTTTGTATTTTTACATTAAAAATAATACAAGCTAGTTATGTAAATGGCAATTTTCTTTTAAAAAAGATGCCACAAAATCGAATTTGGGCAAATTTGTTTTATATATAGGCTACAGCCAGGGGCGTCGCATGGAAAATCTAACATGTGATGGCGGCGTGGTCTCAAAAAGTTTGGGAACTCCTAGATTATGTACGCTTATGGGTTTATGGATGAGGACGGCTATATTAAGAAGAAGTGTACCTACATTTGGGTGGAGGGAGAGTGGATAGCCATTTTGTAAAACCCAACCTTTTATTTTTCCCACGGGATCTTATAATACCCTATTTCTTGGTGGTAGCATAGGTTCTTTTTCCCTCTTTAGGTTTTTTTTTTCAAAAAATTTCTCTTATTCTTTTATTTATTCTAGTTTTCCAATTTTGTAAAACCCACCTTGGTACACTCGATCAAGATTCGAATCTAGGTCTCCCCATCATCGGTGGTCTGGTCTACTGCGAGAGTAGCGCGTTAGCCCATCGAAGAGGGTCAGAACTTGTTAAAACCGTGCCTCTCCCTCCTCTGTCCCCATTTGATCAATCATACATAGACTCTGCTCCCCATTTGACCAACCATACATAGACTCTGCTCCCCATACATCGCTTGAGAATGTATGTTCGTTGATAACCGACCAAACAAGTGTTAAATTTAGTGACTCGCTTTGCTCGTTGGGGGCACCGACCCCAAAGCCCCGGTGAGTTTTCTTTGCAAGTGTATGTAAACTAATGGAATTCCAGAGCCGTTTTTTGATAGTTCTTACCGTTTAGCCGCAAGAGACCTTCAAAGAAAGGTCCGTACCGACTTTAAGTTGCTCCGACATTTTGAATTTTTTTGGGGGGGTTAAACATTACATTTTTTTACTTTTTTGAATTTTCCCGTCGGTTACAGGCTAGAAGCTATAAGTTTGCCAAATTTCAAGTTTCTAGCTCATCTGGAAGTGAGTAAACATTAATATCAGTGAGTCAGCCATGTGGCCTTATAGTAGTATAATAAAATAATTAGAACATGTCACAGGTACAGTTTAAGGTGAAGACGTAGGTGATGCGAGTTAAGGTCACTGTTTTTTGCAGTTTTTATATCAAAACATGTTATTGGTCAAAATATATAAAATATTGTTCAGTTAGAAACATAGAAGGTTTAATTTTCTTCTCATGGTGATATCAACAGTTGTTGAATATCTTTCAAAGATGTCCTGGAATTTAATGACAACTTTTTCTCTTCATTTAAAACATTTCTCATCTAATGCTGCTATGCTCATGACAGACATTCAACAACTGTTGATATCACCAGGTGACAAAAATTAAACAATATGTTTCTACACGAGAAATATTTGATTTATTTTAACAAAAAAAAGTTTTGACATAAAAACTTTAAAAAAAACACTGACCTTTCCTCACATCCCCTTCCGATCCCACCTTAAACATGCTTTGGTTATTTAGGTAACACTCAACGACAGACTACTTCTTCACATGCTTCCTCTTTGTCTGCCCAGTCAACGGTGATGGTGAAGATTGCAAATCCTCAATACGTTTGCAATTTCAGGACCAGTCTTCCTCATACACGCTTCGGTGGCCGCATGGTCTCTAAGGCGCTACTCTTGCAGTAGACTGTACTTCCGTTGATGGGGGAGATCGAGGTTCGAATCTCAAAGTCGGGTGTACTGAGGTTGGTTTATCCAAAAGGTTTTTACACTCTCCCTCCACGCAAATGCGGGTACTCTTCTTATAAATATAACCTCTTTAAACCCTAAAAATCATTAGCGTACTTTATACATAAGCGTATAATCCGTACATGTAGTAAGGCGTGGTGCTAAAAAAAAAAAGTCTTCCTCACCATTAACCGATTAGATTAAACCATTATTATCCCTTGGGTTGGACGGAATATTTGTTTTTAAATATAATAAGGAAACCTTTTTATTTTTGATAAGTTTGACTCTTGTTTCAGTCTCGGCGGTCAGTCCTCAGTTCGTCAGACGAACAGCGTCTCTCAGAACGATCGTCTGGAGAACGTCACTCAGACCATCTCTCGTCTGTTGGAGGGCTACGACATACGGCTCAGGCCGAACTTTGGAGGTACGTCCCTCCCCCTGCACGGCTGAATACAGTCCTGGTTTCATAGGAACAGTCTTAACAGACTACTACAGTCCTGGTTTCATAGGAACAGTCTTAACAGGCTACTACAGTCCTGTTTTCATAGGAACAGTCTTAACAGGCTACTACAGTCCTGTTTTCATAGGAACAGTCTTAGCAGGCTACTACAGTCCTGTTTTCATAGAGAACAGTCTTAACAGACTACTACAGTCCTGTTTTCATAGGAAGAATCTTAACAGACTACTACAGTCCTGGTTTCATAGGAAGAATCTTAACAGACTACTACAGTCCTGTTTTCATAGGAAGAATCTTAACAGACTACTACAGTCCTGGTTTCATAGGAAGAGTCTTATATGACAGCTAGAAAAGATAATACAGGTCTGTTTTAATAGGAAGAACCTAATTTGACAACTAGAAAAGTTACTACAGTCCTGTTTTCATATGAAGAACCTTATATGACAGCTAGAAAATTTAATACAAGCATGTTTTAATATGAAGAACCTTATTTGACAACTAGAAAAGTTACTGCAGTCCAGTTTCCATAGGAATAGTCTTATATGACAGCTAGAAAAGTTAATACAGGTCTGTTTTAGTAGGAAGAACCTTATTTGACAACCATAAAAGTTACTACAGTCCTGTTTTATAGGAATAACCTCATTTGACAGCTAGAAAAGTTACTACATACCTAATTTTATAGGAAGAACCTTAAATGACAGATAGAAAGGATACAATTTGTAGTTCGATCGTAATCGTGTACCTAATTTCCCGGTTAATCAGCCGTGATATGGTATCTTGAGTAAGTATTTTTAATTTTGTTTTATGGTAATCTATGAGCTTAGAAAGTGCACGCTAAATAATCCAACTATTTGTTTTAATCTTTGCTTGGATATTAAGTTTCTTGTTTTGAATTCCCGTTCCTTTTTCCAGCAAAATTTATGTTAGTAAAAAGGGAACTGACAGTTGAACGGCAGATTGTAAGCTTCGACAAGAGAAAGGCGTAGATAATCAGACATCCTTCACCAACTTTTCTTTTAGCGGCTGTTCAAAGGCACCACCAAGAGGAGAGTGACGAATTTAACGACGTTGTAATGACCGGGCGGAGCGCTTGGACGGATGGATAGACATTTAGATAGATAGATATAGATAGATAGATATAAATATAATTATTCCTGCTACCCAAATTAAACAACAAGGTGCCTTTGTCATACAGTTTGTGGAATTTCTGAAAGTACTTTGAATATTATCAGACCCGCCTCGGTGGCGTAGTTAGCTAACGTGATAGTTTCGTGTTGAGCTAGACTGCTGAGGACGGTGAAATCGAGGTTCGAATCTGGGTCAGATGAACTGGGGGGAGAGGGGGTGTTCTAAATAGTTTTACACTCTTCCTTCACGCGAATGGGGGTTCGCTTCTTCTAAATTCAACCTTCCTTATTCCTAATCCATCAGCGTAATTAGTACTTAAGCGTATAACCCGAACGGATAGTAAGACGCGGTGCTAAATTTAAAAAAAATATATCAGTGACGTGGCATGGCTTGTTGCCAGGGTAAGCAGAGTTAGTCCAAATTGTACCTGCGTTATGTTCTTATCACTCAGTAGAACATTCATTGGGTCAGGTATCACCGTCTCGCTTCGGTGGCCGCATGGTCTAAGGCGTTACTTTCGCAATATACTAGACTGCCGAAGACGGGGATATAAGGGTTCAATCCCGGTTGGTTGTACTGGGGGTAGTTTTCACTCTCCCTCCATGCAAATGCAGGTACACTTCCTCTAAATTCAATCGCCCTAATCCTTAAAATATTAGTGGAATTAATAGATAGGCGTATAACCCTAACGGACGTGGTGTTAAAAAAAGTATTAACGAACATACATTCATATATGAGGTGTGTGGAGCGTAGATTGGTCAAATGGGGACTGAATGGGACAGTTTAGACACGCTCTGCTTACCCTGACATCGCACCCTTGACACGCCACTGAATATTATTTTGGAAGTCCTAAGTAAAGTAAGGTATTATTTACCACCGAGTATCGAACCAGTAAGTCTCAGACTTGGCTTTTAAAACAAAGCCTCTATATCAATTTAGCTATGGTGGCGGACATAGTAGACTAAAATCTACGACATGGAATCTAACTTAACCTAAGACACCGCTTTTTAATGTGGGGTGGAACGGCACGCGAGGAAAGGTAAGGTTTTTTTTTTGCAGATTTTTATGACAAAAAAATGTTTTGCCAAAATAAATCAAATAATTCTCCATTATAAAACATAAAGTTTAATTTTCTTCACACGGTGATATCAACAGTTGTTGAATTTAATGACAAATGTTTATATTCATTTAAAAAGTTTGTCATCAAACGAAACGTCCAAAGGTCAAAAGTCACAATGCTAAAGAAAGAAAAAAGAAAAGAAAAAGAAATTCTATCTAGTATCAAGTTCGCTCTGATGTCATCTATCCGGAAGTCTGTTGACCGGAAAGCTCCGGGCCTTGAGGAAAAGGGGTGGGAGGGGGGACTGTACCTACTTGAACGACTTTTGATGCGCATGCGTTGAGATTGTCCCACTTCTCTAGGACAGATTGCCTCACTGAGGATTTTTTTCCCCCTTCTTTTCAACATCGTGTCTTACTACCCGTTCGGGTTGTACGCCAATGTACTAACTACGCTAATGGTTTTAAGGATTAGAACGGTTGGGCTTAAAGAAAAGGCACCAAAATTTGCGTGGAGAGAGAGTGTGAAACCATTTAAGGAAAAGTCCCACCCCCCTTCAGTATACTCAACCGAGACTCGATCCTCGATCTCCTCGTCATCGGCAGACTGTGAGAGCGACGCCTTAGACCATGCGTCCACATAATCGGGTCTTTATTAGTGTTATTTTATAGGTATTGCTATTATCTATCAAAAGTGACAGCTGCAGTTCACATGATTTGACGTATGAATACGTGAAAGTATATTCCAATAACTTTTCTAGCTGTCAGACAAGGTCTTTCATAATTTGAACTGTGTTTCGAGAAGTGAAAATCTCGTCGATAAATTCTCAAAACCCTAGTGAAGTAGTTTTAGTTAGAGCAACAGACACAACATTAAAATACTCAACAAAGTAGACATACAACCATAAATAAATAAAAATTCTGTCACTTGACACAGTTCTACCGTCCCCCTACCCGGGGTTACCCCTCACTTTTTCCTTGTACAGCTACTTGGGAAATTGGTAAATAATAGACAAGCGAGATACTTTCCTGAACTTTGCCAGAAACCGCCAATAAAGTCAAAGGTGTAAATGTTGAAAGAAACTCCTGAACGAAATCTATTGAACTCTACTTATGATGGGTTTGGAGTCGTATTCGCAAAACAAACTAGGACGAATTTGGGGATTGTTATATTTGTAAAGCAGTCTAGGACCAGTTGATCAATATAGGGGTTGCTATATTTGTAAAGCAATATAGCACTAGTTGATCAATATCGAGGTTGTTATATTTGCAAAGCAGTCTAGGACTAGTTGATCAATAAAGGGGCTGTTATATTTGCAAATCAGTGTTTGACTATTTGATCAATATAGGGGTTGTTATAGTTGCAAAGCAGTCTAGGACCAGTTGATCACTATAGGGGTTGTTATATTTGCAAAGCAGTAAAGGATTATTGGATCAATATAGGGGTTGTTATATTTGCAAAGCAGTAAAGGATTATTGGATCAATATAGGGGTTGTTATATTTGCACAAGCAGTCTAGGACTAGTTGATCAATAAAGGGGCTGTTATATTTGCAAATCATTGTTTGACTATTTGATCAATATAGGGGTTGTTATAGTTGCAAAGCAGTCTAGGACCAGTTGATCACTATAGGGGTTGTTATATTTGCAAAGCAGTAAAGGATTATTGGATCAATATAGGGGTTGTTATATTTGCAAAGCAGTAAAGGATTATTGGATCAATATAGGGGTTGTTATATTTGCAAAACAGTCTAGGACCAGTTGATCAATATAGGGGTTGTTATAGTTGCAAAGAAGTATAGGACTAGTTGATCAATATAGGGGTTGTTATAGTTGCAAAGCAGACAAGAGCTCAGGATAAATATTGATGATGCTAATCCCTGGTTCGAGCTGACCACACAACCTTCATTAGTGGTTCATGGTTCCTCGTTATAAATTACATTAAAAACACTAAACCTTTTGTGTCGGTATATTGGCTAGTGGTAACCTACCTTAACTTATTTCAAGAACAAACACAACAACAATATCCCAGGATGTTAATGTATCGCCAAGTGAAAAAAGTAGAATACCTTATGTCACAGTGATACAGTTTCAATTGTTGATTAGTATCGAACTAAGGTGCTTTTAAATCACTATTATGTAGATGTGGGAACGCGAGCTAATGCCAATGTTTACGGAGTTTTTATAGAAACAATTTTTTTTTGTCCAAAATAAATCAAATATTTCTTCAGTAGAAACATAGAGTTTAGTTTTCTTCACGTGGTGATATCAACAGTTGTTGAATATTTGTCATGAGCATAGCGGCATTAGATGAGAAACTTTTTAAACTAAGAGAAAAAGTTGACATTAAATTTCAGGACATCCTTGACAGATATTCAACAATTGTTGATATCACCGTGTGAAGAAAATTAAACTCTTTGTTTCTACTGGAGAAATATTTTATTTATTTTGCCCAAAAACATATTTATCTATAAACACTGCAAAAAACGCGTCTCCTACACTCCCACCTTAAAGAGAAAGAAGCTTGTAAGTCAAGTTATTATATGGTACAACGTTTAGAAAGTAAATGTTAAATAAATGTTAAAAAAAAAGTCCCCTCCCCCCTGCCCCCACAATGTCGTAAAATTTAACGGCAGTAAACTTAGTAAACCTTGACTGCTATTTGTGTGTGTGTGTGTGTGTCAATCTCTTTATATTTTCTCATTCCTTTGCAACCTCTTTGTTCTCCCGCATCTACATCCTCGGGTAACTTGGTGTATTTACGATAAAATGTGAAAAATCACTCCCACGCCATTTTTTACTCCACCCCCCCAGGCCAAGTCTTTATAGAACCGCGATGAAAGATTCTTTTTTTTTTACCGACATTCTTTATTATGATAGCTTTTACGCTTTCAAGTCTTTGTGAGAGGACAAAAAAACCTTTATGACTCTTGTGATCTACTTTGTGTTAAGTTGAAGACTTATGCACCTACAGTATTTTTGATACGGTTCGTTATAGTCAAGGCCCGGACTTGGATGATCTTAAAGTTTATCAAAAAATGACCTAAAAAGACACAATTCTAAAAAATAAATGGCAGGGCGCACCGCACAGACTTTATCTTAAAATAGGCATTTACTAAAAACTCGTAAGATTTGTGAAACCAAATAATAAGTCTATAAATTGTTGTAGAAACACTACACCAAAGATCATAAATGAAATAATATACACTGTTACTTATTTACTCAATGGCACTAGGAACTAGGAACACTGTTGCAAAAAAATTGAGAAGAGAGGAACATCTTTGTCCGCCAAAGACCTGAATTAAAAAGTATATATATTTGATTAAAGCTGAGAAATTATTGGTTTTATAAAAATATATTTCACATAAAATATTTTTATTTTTAATGTTTCTATTGTATATCCTTACAATGATAAGATATTTTCGTGTCTCAAATAGTTGTGGAGAAATGATGGAAATTGGAAAAAGTCCTATGTGTAAAGTAGTCTCAAAGACATTTCATGAGAAAATGAGAGTCGCCATCTTGTTTATAATGATAAACAGTGTTTAGGTATAAAATTTAATCAAAATCGTTAAAGCGAATTTCGAGAAAATTAATTTTTTCTCTTTTTCGCCTTTCAGTAAACTACCCTTAAATTCAGGGTTGGATATATAATTCCAAAAATCCCCTCGGGGGAACTTCATGAAAAGCCCAGATACCAAGTTTTAGCCCAAACAGTAAAATAGTTTCGCCTCTAGCCCGAGGTACAGAAGGACAGACAGACGGCATTGTGAAAACAACTTTTTTTTTAGGGTGTCATGAAACGTCAACATTCATCAAAATCTTGAGTTTGATTTTATTGATGACCACAATACTTTCTCTACAAGGTGTCGAGAGAAAGTATTAAAGACTCATAGTGAATGCTAATAATCTCGGTGGTCTTGGGGTAAAGTGGTTGGCTCAGAACCCGATGATCAAGACTTACAATCCCAGCTGGGGTCAATGTATTTTTCTTGAGAGATAAAAATCCGTAGCACAACTTCCTTCGGGAAAAAAAAATAAAGCCATCAGTCCCATAGCAATTGTAGTCTGTGAAAGAACCCTGGAAAGTATGTGAAAATACCTTTCCCGGAAAAATTGGTGGGTCCTTTCGCTCTCGCTCATAGAAAGTATCGTGTGGTGATATAATCAGCCGGTTCAGAAATTTCACGTTAAATACCTGGAGTAAATGAAAAACTTTTTTTCGGTGACCGCATGGTCTAATACATCACTCTCTTGTTAGACTAAACTGTAGATTACAGGGGGATCGATGTTCGAATCCTGGTTGGGTGTACTGAGGTGTTTTTTTCCAAAATGGTTTTCCACTTTCGCTTCACGCAAGTGCGGGTACACTTCCTTTAAATTCAATCTTCCTCATCCCTAACTCATTTGCCTTATTAGTTCATAATGCATATAAACAGGTATAGGTTGTCATGTGGTCAGCATAACAAACCTTTTGGCCGTTAATCTCAATTTTCTAGACCGGAGACGCTACTTCTTTATTAAAATAGCTCCTCATTTGTCCTCACGAGGCTGAGTCGATCCCATTCCAGAACCAATTCTTCACAGAGAATCTGGTAGCGCTGGGGAACGAACCAGGGCCCTCTGGATCTGTAGCCATGACCTCTGACCTCTTATCACAGAGCTGATATTTACTGTATTAGTATTGTTATTTTAACAAGTATTGATAATATCTATCAAAAGTAATAGCTGTTTATCACGTAACTTTACTTATGACTATATGAAAGTAGTTTTAGTAACCGTCAGATAAGGTTCTTCCTACAATAATTCTACTCTACCTCTGTTAATAGTATTGACTACTTCATTGAATAAATAAACTCTTAGACCAGTTCGATCAATGAGATGTTTTAGGTAGAGTTTGTGAAAACATCACGATATTATCAATTAATGGTATGTTTACGTTCTTTGTGGCTATTATATTTCCATTGTGACTATACACCCATTTTATAAAGAATAAAAACTGAGTATATAATAAATTCATAAACAAATTGGTAATGCTTCAAATTTCCATACGAGTTTTTTTTTAGCACCGCGTCTTACTACCCATTCGGGTTATACGCTTATGTACTAATTAAGATAATGGTTTTAGGGATTAGGAAGGTTAAATTTAGAGGATATTTACCCTCTATTTGCTTTAAGAGAGAGTGAAAAACCATTTTGGAAAAAAACCACCCTCAGTACACCAGACAACTGCTATTGCCCCATGATCTCTATCTCATCAGCAGCCTAGTTTATTGTGAAAGTAGCACCTTAGACAATGCAGCCACCGAAGCGGGATATTTTCTCTTTAATGATGCTATTATTCAGTGGGATTTGATTGGCTCGAGAAACCTGGACAACATGAAAAATATTACGTGTTTAATTAATAAAGCACCCGCTTCGGTGCCCGCGTGGTCTAACGCACTACCCTCGCAGTAGACTAGACTGCCGATGACGGGGAGAGCGTAATTAGTACATAGGTGTATAACCCGAACGGTTAGTAAGACGCGGTACTAAAAAAATTAATTAATGCCACCTCATATGAAGGATTTAAAACATGTATTATAAAATTAATTGAAATAATAATCAGCAGTGGGTCCACTCTATTTTTTTTTCAATTATATTTTTAATTAATTTTTTATCACAAATGCTATTAACGAAGTAATCTTTTTTTCCCCATTCCTCACTACACCTCTGTGCTATCCGCATTTAACTACACCAATGAGTTAGGAATGAAAAAGGTAGAATTAGAAGAAATGTATCAAAATTTACATTTGAGAGAGCGTAGGTGAAAATATTTAGGTAAAACCACCTAACAGGATTCGAATCCTGACATCCCCGTTACATGAAATCCAGTCTATAGCGATGTGATGTAAGGTGTAGTATTTGTAGAAGCTATTTTAGAAGAAGTGCACCTGAATTCGCATAAAAGGAGAGAATATAAAATACATAGGGCAGAAAACATATCTCAACGCACTCGAATGAGATTCAAACCCTCGATCTCCACGTAACTATAGCTCCAGTCTTTCCACACCCTGACGGCTTAAACCACGTTACTGTCGGTCTTACTACCCGTCCGCGTGCTCGCATGTGATTACTATAATGGAGTGAGGATAATAAAGGTAGAATTTAAGGGAAAACGTACCCACATTTACATGAAGAGAGTAAAAAAACTTGTTTAGGAAAACAAATACTCTCAGTACACCAGTTCGGGATTCGAGCCCCGATCTCCTAGTTATCAGTAAATCCAGTATATTGTGTGAGTGACGCCTTAAAAGCATGCGACCAGCTATAAAGGTTGCGAATGGCGGCTCCAGAACTTGTAAAACAATCATTTTAGTATACAAATAGTCCGACACCTTAGCTACGTTTGTAGTATGTCTCTTAACAAAGTCAAGAGTCCCGGGTTCGATTCCCGACATGGCCTGAATAAGAGTCATTGGTGAAATGTGAGTTACCCCTTTCACAGTGATAAATTCACGGTCTGAGGGCTGGATGTTGTGTCTGGTCTGTATTTAAGTTAGTTTATAGGTCGTGTACTGATATAAACAGTCGGTTCAGAAAGTACACCTTAAGGTGGAAGTATAGGTAACGAGAGTTAATTGCTCTAATAGAAACAAAGAGTTTAATTTTCTTCACACGGTGATATCAACAGTTGTTGAATATCTGTCAAAGGTGTCATGGAATTTAATGACAACTTTTTCTCTTAATTTAAAAAGTTTCTCATCTAACGCTGCTGTGCTCATGACAGATATTCAACAACTGTTGATATCACCGTGTGAAGAGAACTCTTAAGTATCTACTGGAGAAATATTTGATTCGTTTTGGCCAAATAAATGTTTTGTTACAAAAAAAATATGCAAAAACCACTGCCGTTAACTCGGAATCCCTCTCATTCCACATTAAACACCTCAGATAACAAAAAAAAGGTTGATTTATCTTGAACTTTACCACCCTAAGTCAAGAGGTCAGTCAGTTACCACCGGTTAATGGGGGTTGGTCGGGTCTTTCAATGAAGCGCGCGATAAGGTGCATTGTTTGAATCAACCCTTGTTTCCCACACCTCATGTGTGTGTGCGTGTGAAGATATAGTCTATGTAACCTACACACTGCTGTGAGCAACCTGTTAATCTGGTTATCTAGTGAAGGGGTAATTATCTCAAAACAAGAGGTTTATGTTCTGACTACTACACTGGATATCATCTCTGAGGTAACTGCATGGTTACTTTTGGGGAAACAGCGGTTGTCATTATCTTGTTTTCGTGTGTGGTCAAGCTTCCCTTTAATATCAGACAAGTTTAGCAACGCTGGTTAGTCAATGTTGCCAATAACTCCTTCTTAACCCAGCACACCACCTTCAGACATAACTGAGAGCGAGGAGATTTGGCAACAGTTAACTGAGAGCGAAATCTTTCTATATAAGACCTGCAGTTCCCTTAGCAGAGATATTGGATGGTGGATTTTAACTCTTGAGGGAACTGCAAGTTTAATGGAGAAATACTTTATCTTCGCTTTCTCTCGATTATCTGTTGCCAAATCTCCTCGCTCTCAGTTATGTTTGAAGGTGGCGTGCCGGGGTAAGAAGGAGCTACTGGCAACATCTACGAACCAGCGTTGCAAGATTTGTCTTATATTCAAGAAAAGATTTACCACACGAAAACAGGAGATTGACAACGCTGTTTCCCAATGGTAACCATACATTTTCCCTCAGAGATGATTGTAGAACCGGTGAACTGCAATCACTGATTGGGTAGTGATCCTAAAATGACGGAACGCCATCTCGTTTTGCGCAAGTCATTATTCATGATGTGTGTGTGTGTGTGTTGGATGGACCAGCCCAATTTCCTTGAAAAATACAAACATAATTTTTATGGCCAACACATTTTACTGTTATGTTATTTTATAAGTATTGACATCATATATCAAAAGTTACATCTGAATAGCACATGGATTGACGTACAAATATGTAAAAGTAGATCCAGTAAGGTTTATAGCTGTCAGATAAGGCTCTTCGTATGAAAGTTGGACTGTACAAAGGGTTGGTATTGATTTCTGCTTGCCGGCAGACGGGGTTGAATTTGGGGGAAGGGATATCTGTCTTCCTTTTTATTAAGGTGGGGATGTAGAGGACGCGAGTTAAGGGCAGTGTTTTTTTCCAGTTTTTATAACAAAACTATTTTTTTTAACCAAAATAAACCAAATAGTTCAGTAGAAACATATAGTTTATGATATCAACAGATGTTGAATATCTGTCATGAGCATAGCAGCATTAGATGAGAAACTTTTTAAATTGAGAGTAAAAGTTGTCATTAAATTCCAGGACACCTTTGACAGATATTCAACAATTGTTGATATCACCGTGTGAAGAAAATTAAACTCTAGGTTTCTACTGGAGAATTTATTTATTTTGTCTAAAAAAAAGTTTTGCTGTAAAAACCGCAAAAAAACACTTGTCTTTTCTCTCGGTCCCTACATACCCGCCTTAATCCTTATTCAACCTCCCATCCTTCTTAATCCTAGATCTAGATGTTCTCGGTGGGAGGGAAGACATCCATCCAGTCACATAATATTCCTACCCACTAAGATGTCAGAAATCCTTTTTTTTTAAAAAAAGGATGTCAGAAATCCTTTTTTTTTAAAAAAAGGATGTCAGAAATCCTTTTTTTTTTAAAAAAAAAGGGGGGGGGGGTTTGTTGATGTTATCTTTTGGTGTTGTTTTCTCTCTATATCTCGATCTTCTCTTCTTGTTTGTTTCTTCATATTAAAGGCATGAAAGGGGGGTGGGGGGCTGAGTTGTTGGGTTACCGCGGAAGGGCTAAAAAAAGGGGGGATGGAAGTGGAAAGATACGATGATAATGTCAAGAAATGTGAGTGACGTTAGGTTATGAAAGGTAGAGAGGTTCTTTTGTTTGGGGGAGGCGGGTCGAACCCGTGATTCCTCTGAGAAAAGATGGAGGACCCAAGGTGGGATGGAAGAGATAAGAATAATTTAATATTTAATATAAATATATATATATAATATAATATTTAATATAAATTCCTTGTGTACCTAAATTTTCTAATCAACCAAAATCTGTATTTTAATAATACAAAATTTAATATACAAAGGCTGATAATTTAATCTATAGGTTCTAATCAAAAGTATTAGTCAAACGACAGTAATAATTATTAAATAACCAAATCAATCCGCTAGTGCGAATTAGCCACCAAAATAAATAAATAAATAAATGTTCCAGTAGAAACCATTAGTTTAAAGCTCATAAAATTAAACTTGGCAAGAAGTTTATTTTTTAGGTAACAAGTCAGAAATTTTTTTTTTCCTTCCAAATTTAACCTATAAAAGGATGAAACTGGAAAGGGGTAGTTTTTGAATAGTTTCAAAATGTAAAAATATACGAAACCTCACGCGAAGCACGGGTTATTAGCTAATTAATAAATAATTTGTATGGGGTTCAAAATATATCTTTTCGCTTCTTTTCTTTCTATATGTCTCTATATGCCTTACCTTTTTGCGCTTGAAATAAAAGTAGGTTCTAATTATTTCTAACAGAGCGCAGTAGTGGTAGTGATGGTAGTAGTGATGGTAGTAGTAGTGGTAGTATTAGTAGTAGTTTGTACAGAACATAAATCATTCACGTCATCATTTTTAGAGCTCTTATAAAATTGCATTTCTCTATGGAAGTCTCTTTTCCTTTTGGTTCTTATATCCATTCTTTCGATACAAGTCTGGAGTATTCTCTCTAATTCTAACAAAATATCTGAAATAGATTTTCAATTTTGTATTCTCAATAGATCATTTTTTTTCTTTACTTTTTTTCTGATATTAATAAAAAAAAATTGGTAAAGTCTCCTTACCAAACACTGTGGACGAGTGGTTTAAAAAGTTAAGACCCTCGTTGACAGGGGGAATTAAGGGGGTTCGCATCTGTGACAGGTGTTTGAGCTGCGTGATTATCCCATACTCTCTCCACGCTAGTGTTATCCCATCCTCGAATCTCTTAATAAGTCATTAATAAACCTTGCGCTAAAAGTACAGTCTTTGTCAGAAAAAGTTGCAAGATTACAATAGGATATAAAACCCCACCACTTATTTTTGACTTACAGAAAGAAAAGAGAGAGAAAAAAAAAAGCAGCTTGCCCATGTCTTCAAACTTTCAAAACGTTTCTTTCAACAATCAGACATAAAATCATCTTGAGAAGTAGGTAATATTCATTTAACTTTTCAGCCTTGAATATAGTCGAGAGCAATGAGGAGTTGTGTTAGAGAATTTTTTTAAATGGACTGTATCTTAACACCCATCTGGGATATCCTCATATTTACACTTATGGGGGGGGAAATGAGTACGGTAGAATTTATAGGAAATGTACCTGCATGTTCATGGGAGTAAAGAGAAAATGTATTTAGGAAAAAAAAAATCCTCACTATACCCTATCGGGATTTGAACCGCCAAAACTCCCTGTCACCCGCAAACCAAACAACATGAGACTAAACCTTCTTCAGTGGTCGAATAGTCTAGGACGCTACTCTCGCATTGAATTAGACTGCCGATTACGGAGAGATCGAGGTTCAAACCTAGGTTGAGTGTACTAACGGTGGTTTTTCGTTTTCGTAGTCATCGTCACCGCCACCCAATGCCCCTCAGTTCAATATCCAACATTTTTTTTGGTATCCTTTTCCCCTCCATTCTCCAAATTATCTAAAATTAAAACATCCAAAACAGTATCCACGATATAAAGTATATTTTTTGACAAATACATTTGTTATTTTATTTGTAGGTGAGCCACTGTACGTTGGTATGGACCTGACCATTGCGAGCTTCGACTCCATTTCAGAGGTGAACATGGTAAGTAAAAGATAGGATTCACTCTTGATGTGATTACAGAAAAAAAAACGAGCTAACAGATATAGAGAGTTTTTTAAAAAGAGAAAAAATATAGGCTAACGCTTCGTCTACATACTCGGTATCCGTAAGGTCCGTAGTCCGTATGAAGAGATCGACTCCACACTAAGAAAATGCTGTGTCTACAAAGTCCTGATCCGTAAGATCCATACTTTGTAAAAATAGATCGACTCCAAAGAAAGAGATTGCTCTGTACGCAAAGTGCTGATCCGTAAGGACCGTATTCTGTAATAAGATATCGACTTTGCAATAAAAGATGGCTCTATCTTCAAAGTTTTGATCCGTAAGTTCGTAATTCTTAACAATCTATAAGAATTGGCTCAACTTAAACTTTCTAAGGACATTTTTCACAGGCAGCTACAGAGAACCAATCACAGGTAGATCAATAAATGAAGATCGATGTGTGAATTGAAATAAAAAAACATCGATAATAGACCATGAAAGAGTAATTTTTTCTCAAACTTATCATATTTTCACTAATTTAATAGCAATTCATAGGTAATTTTATTATAATGAGCCTTCTTTTAATTTAACCAAAAACAATCAACAAAAAATAAAGTAATGAAAATGTTGATGGTGTTTAGAATAATTTGCTGAAATTATTTTTGTTTCGATGGATTTTATTGGACCAAGTATTAAATTTTCCCATTGGGTTATTAAGGACATATAGAGTGTACACAAAATTAAGGACTATAAGGAGATGGTACTTACATAGTTTGTATACGAGGTTTTACACATCATAGCCCTTGAAAAGTGTGTATCAAGCTCATGATAATTCATTGGAAACTTACTGTATCTACCATATTAGTCTACCCTGTAAGGTATTACATTGGATTATTCCACTATGATATAACTTATAAGATAGGGCCATAATGTATTCGATCAAGGTGATACATTTCAGGGTGTAGGCCTACATATAAGCTAAAAAAAAAAATTTACTCAACACAAAAAATGAGCAAATACATCTATTTTATATTGATTTCTTTTGCTTTTTAACTAAAAATAAAAAAATAATAAAAATAAACAAAAGCTTGCTGGTTCTAGACAAAATGTAAACACGTATTAAGATCAATTGATATGATTTAAAATTAAAAACGTTATCCCAAGTAAATGCAAGCTTTATTCGTCAAGAATTACCGAGATCATGATCCACTGTATTGAGTATATGGCATACATATTTAAGTTTCATTTATTTCTAAATATATTTTTAAAAGCTATATGTTCACATTTGTTTATCATGTATACAAAATCAAACAACTGATAGCGTATTTGATACAATGTTTTATATATAGAACAAATTGTTCACTTTCATTAAAAAAAAATTAATAGGCTTAGGGTGGGTGGGGTGGTTAAAAGGGGGTATGTTTGAATGTTGTTAATGTTTAGTGCGTTGTTTATAATCTTGGATTACTAATGGAAAATATTGGGGTTTTTTTAGCACCGCATCTTACTACCGGTTCAGGTTATATACATATGTACTAATTATCCTAGTAAGTTATGGATGAGGAAGGTTGAATTTAGAGGAAGTGTATCCACATTTGCACAGAGGGATAGTGGAAAACAATTTTAGAAAAAAAAACCTCAAAATATACCCGACCTGTCATCGACAGTCTAGCCCAATACGAGATTAGCGCGTTAGACCAAGCAGTCATCGAAGCGGGTATCCACCTTGTTGTCCTGATGAGAAGACAATATAAACTTCAAATTAACTTTGTAAACCCATTACTAATTTGGAGGGTTGGATAATATACATGCCTGTAGAGGGTTGAGTCAGAAAGGGGTAGTTATTACTTATGAAGCAGATATTTGTAAATCAAGATTATATTTACAATAATGCAGAAGTTTAGTTGCTAAATGTTTTTCATTGAATGCCTATATTTTACTTTTTAATATCAAGAGAAAGTATTGTAATCATGAACTTTTTTACCCCGAGATTATAATTGCTCTTTAAATTTTATGTGTGTCCAAACCCAAGAAAGCAGATTTTTCGATTCGTTCGGTCGCTGGCTATAGATCTGAAGCGATTTAATGGATTTGGTTCAAACAATATCAGAACATATACATGATTTTGAGCCTAGCCCTAAATTTAAGGTAGTTTACTGAGGAATGATTTTTTTTTAATTCCAAATTTTTCAAAAATGGCTCTAACAATTATTATGTTTAAAATGAATATCCATGAAATGTTTGTCCTCCCAAATAACACTGTATACTTAATTTTTGGGTAAAAATTCAAAAGGGTAGTTTATTGATGAGTGATTTTCAAAAATTCAAAATATTTTGAAATTTGCTTTAACTATTTTGTTTAAAATGTCTATCTGGGGAGTGTTTGACATGACAAATAAAACTATATACACTACATTACTTGTTTTTTGGGGGAAGTTTTGTTTAATGGAAATTTACTGAATGTATGTTTGTTTTTCTAAATAGACATATATATATATATACATATATATATATTGAAAATAAAACATATATATTTTTTAAATAAAAATATAGTACTTAAATGATGATTGATTTTTGTAAAACTTGAATTTTTTGAAAATAGCTCCAACAATTTTCTTCAAAATTGGTATTGGGTGATTATTTTACATGATCAAAGATGTTTATTTTACCAAAGTAAATTAATTTAAGAGTAGTTTATTTACAAACAATTATAAAAAAAATCAAAATTTTTCGAAATTGGCTTTGAAGATCAAGTTTAAAATGGGTATCTGGGGGAAAAAAAAATTCATAGTAAATATGAATGCGTTTTTAATATTTGCAAATTAAAAGTTATTTTAGGGTAGTTTACAAAAAATGACTTGTATTTCACATTTGTCTTAAGATATGTGAATAACTTGGTTTACAATTTACTTAAGGGTAGTTTATTTAAAACCTATTTTTAAATATTTTCTTCCAAGATTTAATACACAATATGAGAAAGTTTGTGCGAATGTGTCGTAGAATTGATTTTAATTTACATTTGTAAAGTGTGTGTGTAATTTAGTCGTGTGTATTCAAAAAGTTTTTTTTATTCCTTCATGTTTTTGGGTCAATTATTGAAAAATTTGCAGTAAATTTTTTTTAAATTTGTAGTGTCATTTTATAGGTTATATTTTGATAGTTTTTAGATCAGTAAAGTTTGTGGCCTGGTGATGATGACTATTAACACTTTTAGTTTCGTATTTATTGGAAAGTTCGTCATGAATCGGGTGAATGGCTGGGGAACGAGGTGTGAGGGGGGAGGGAGAAGGGTTGCCGAGTAATCGATGTATCAATAGGATTCACTGCTCAGCTTATAGCAGCCGCATGACGTCATGACCACTTGTCAAAGTGGTTTGGCGGGATTGAGGGTTAAGGGAGGGGGGGACAGTGAAGCTAGGAGGAGGAAATATGACACCCTCTACCCCCTCCTATCATCCCTTCATCCCTCCTGAGGCACTCTGATCTCATTAAGTGCGCAGGGGTAGCCGATAACACCACAAGAGCTTTCTAAGGGAACTATAAAAAAATGAAAAAGAGAAAAATGAAATAAAAAAAGATGCTAAACTGGTTTAAAAAAAACTTGTGAGAGAAAAAAAATTGTTAATAATAATAATAATAATGCTGAGCACCACGTCTTACTACTCGTTCGGGTTATACGCTTAAGTACTAATTACGCTAATGGATTAGGAATTGGGAGGGTTGAATTTAGAGGAAGTGAAACCCGCATTTGCGTGGAGGGAGAGTGGAAAACCATTTAGGAAAAACCACTTCCAGTTCACCCAACCGAGATTCAAACCTCAATCTCCCTGTCCTCGGCGGTAGAGCTCAACACGACTAGCGCGTTAGCCAACTACGCCACCGAGGCGGGTAAAAAAAAAAGTTAAAGAGAATATTTATAATGTTAGGGTTTTACTTGACAGTTTTTAAATAACAAAAAGTTGTACAAGAAGTTGTGTTGTGTGTACCGGGCTTTAGAGTTTTGTGGAGTTTATTGTAGCAGGTGCTTTTGTTTGTATGTGTGTATCATTGAAAGATAACAAACCTAAGTTTATAAGTATTTATGTCTATAATAAGTAATAACACAATAATGTAAATCACAGAACAGAAGAACACCCAAAGCCACAACTATCATTAAAAAAAACACCTCCAAATAGCTTCTTGAAGTAAAAAATGTGCCAGGACTTCTCCTTTTAAGCTTGGGGGCACCTCTTCCAAGCTTGCCTAACAATTTTGGTGACAAGACGCTACTGTACCTTATCTAAATGTTATAATGAAAAGAGTTTCCACATCACTAATTAGGATAAACTAATTTTGTGGGGAAAAAAATAATAAATCAAAAATATCACTGATTAGTTTGAACCTTATTATTTATTTATATTTTAAGTTTGCAAACAAAACGTGTTAACATTTTCCCCTTTATTTGATTCATTATGTTATCTGACAATTTATCTCAGTTTGGAAACTGAGGTAAGAGTCTCGGGTTCGATTCCAGGCATGGTTGAAACATGTATCATTAATAAAATTTGGGTGTCCCCTTTCACAGTGAAGAATCTATAGCCTGGAGGGGGCTGGATGTTGTGTCTGTTCTAAATTTAAATTAGTTTATAAGTCATTTGTTGATAATTAGTTGGCTCAGAAAGTACATATTAAATATGTACTTCAAATAATAACAACAATAAAAACCAGTTTAAAAAAACATTGCCCCTGATGTTTTCAATATATGCTTCCAGGACTACACGATCACAATGTACCTGAATCAGTACTGGAAAGACGAGCGCCTCTCGTTCAGCAATGAGGACGAAATCTTGACTCTCTCTGGAGATTTCGCCGAGAAGATATGGGTCCCTGATACTTTCTTCGCTAATGACAAGAACAGGTCAATTACACAGTCCAATTTATGTAAGAAGAGCCTTTTAAAAAAATACAATCACAAGGTGGAATAGGTGACGTTAGAGGTCGTCCATAAGCCACGTAACTCTGTTGAGGGGGTGAGGAGGGGGGGGGGACTGTAACTCTAATGATTACATGGTGCTACACACTATTTGTTTCATTATGTGTCCCAGATGATTTATGTTGTAGCTACAGCTCAAATGTCGGAGTTTACTACTACCTAAAGCCTTAAAACATTAATTTCAATTAATAATTCGTTTCAGTTTCCTCCACGATGTGACGGAACGTAACAAACTGGTGCGACTGAACGGCGACGGAAGTATCACGTATGGTATGAGGTTCACCACCACGCTGGCCTGTATGATGGACTTGCACTACTATCCTCTGGACTCACAGAACTGCACTGTGGAAATAGAGAGTTGTAAGTGTTGCACTATTATTCTCTGGACCCACAAAACTGCGCTGTGGAGAGAGGGTTGTAAGTGTTGCAACACTGTGCGATCAGCACCAATAAAGATGTAATTAGGTATAGAGTTTAAATCATAAAATTACAGCTCTAGTCGCAAACTTCTATTAGAATTAAAGTAACAAGAGTGAGGTTATTGCATCAAATATTCCTCTGTTAGCATCACACAAGACTAAATAATAAATTTGTATGTGTCATTGTGAGGTAAAAATGCACCCGACCCCGTGGTGTAGTGGTCAGTGCACTTGGCTACGAGCCTAGGGGTCCCGGGTTCGATTCCCGGCTGATAGCTTTGGTATTTTTTCATTTAGGGGAATAATCCCAATGGTCACCAGGGTTTGATAAATTGCTAATAAGTAATGAATGTTTACCCATTTGGGGTCAACGGATATTTCTTGAGCAAAAAAAATCTGTAGGACAACTTCCTTTGGAGGAGGAATAAAGCTGTCAATTGTGGCATGTAAAATAACCCTAGAAGGAATGTGAAAATACCTCTCCTGTCAAAATTGGTAAGCCGTTTCACTCTTCCTCGTAGAAATTCTCATGTGCTGATACAATCAATAAGTTCAGAAACTGCTGGTTAAATACCTTAAATAAATAAAATTAATGTCTTTTTCCTCTCCCCTTCCAAAGATGGATACACCGTCTCAGATGTGGTGATGTACTGGAAAGACACGCCGGTGCGGGGCGTCGAGGAGGCCGAGCTCCCCCAGTTCACCATCATCGGCTATGAGACCAACGACCGCAAGGAGAAATTGGCGACCGGAAACTACCAGCGGCTATCCCTGTCGTTCAAACTTCAGCGGAACATCGGCTACTTCGTGTTCCAGACTTACCTGCCGTCTATCCTCATCGTCATGCTGTCCTGGGTCTCTTTTTGGATCAACCACGAGGCAACAAGCGCTCGAGTTGCTCTAGGTAAACAGTTGCTCATTACATTAGTTACAGGAGTAGATCTATTAGCTTACATAAACATAATTATTGATTAGCGTAACATAGGCCCTTTCACGTTTAGTCAAAAATTAGTATTCATTATCAGATGTGGATCCCCGCCAGGACGAGAAATTGTTCCCTTTTAAAAATTTGAATGTCCGAATCTTTCACACCCGTTATCAAAGCAACCTTTATAAAACACGTTTTTTCTTTGGAAACAAATTAACACTAAATATGATGAGATTTTTTTATTTTTAATGAAGCCGAATCAAAAGTAAATACACTAAGATAAAGATAAAATGATTTGACTCAAGAATATTTTAAAGAAAAACTTTTGAAAATGTCATAATCATAACAGAATCCAAATACAGTCTGATTTTCAGAGAAATATCATTATTTGAAAACTGGAAACCCAAGTTGCCACAACGGTGGAGATAAAAATATTACAATAGTATTTTCAGTCTTAGTCCGTTTAATTTATAACGTAAAGATAAACTATACAGTGATCCATAAGGAAGTATTATTGGAAGCTTTAGATAACTTTTTAATATAGGTTATAGTTAATAAATTATATGAAACATAACGTGGAAGGAAAATAGGCACACGAGGGGAGTAGCATTAGGGGGAGAGCAACTTAATAAAGTGGAAAGTTTCGTGTAGTTGGGAATTGTGGTAGAGAAAGGAGGAGGAAACGAGAGAGAAATTGGGGAGAGAGGGAGGCAAGCGGAGGGCTCAGAAGTCCGGTCTGGGGTAGAGGCGTGCAAAGAAGTGATGTACAGGGTGTACTATGTCCTAATATTGTAGGGCGCATCAGAAACCTGGGGGATGAAGGAAAGGGATGGGAGAAGGAGGGACAGGGTGAGAGAGAGAGAGAGAGGAGGGACAGGGTGAGAGAGAGAGAGAGAGGAGGGACAGGGTGAGAGAGAGAGAGAGAGGGAGAAGGGACAGGGTGAGAGAGAGAGAGAGAGAGAGAGGAGGAATAGGGTGAGAGAGGAGGGACATGGTGAAAGAGAGAGGAGGGATAGGGTGAGAGAGGAGGGACAGGGTGAGAGAGAGAGGAGGGACATGGTGAAAGAGAAAGGAGGGACAGGGTGAGAGAGAGAGAGAGGAGGAACCTCTGCAGGATAAGAAAGAGAAGGCGAGATTGGAGTGGTATGGACATGTGAAGAGGATGGAAGAGGGGAGGATTACAAGGAGGATCCTCGAAATGGAGGTGCAGGGTAGAAGGCCAAGCGTAAGACCTAGGGACAGGTGGATAAAGGGAGTATGGAGGAGTGTGGCGAGGAGTGTGGATTGGGTCGGCGTGGAGGAAGAAAGGTGGTGGGAGGACAAAATTAAATGGAGAGGCTTATGTTTGAGACAGACCCCGTCATTGGCAGGAAACTACATGATGATGATGATGATGATGATGATGATGATGATGATGATGATGATGATGATGATGATAAGAAGACATAATTCTAGAATAACCAATTTTAGTGACTTTCAATTAATGTAGGTGTTAAAAATTGGGTTTCCTATAAAAAAAATCAAGGTTTAGATATAACTACATCTAATGATTTTGTGTTTTATCTTGCCATCAATTGAAGTTGACATACTCAAAGTTAACAACATTTAAAAAATAATTTATAAAATAGAATCACTCAAACTGTTCTTAACTTGATTTTATGTTTCAATATTGACAAATTCAGAAGTGCGTGGCATTGAACTTTTATCTTAAAACTATTTTCAATGCCATTTTTACTAATTATATTTTAAGTGAATAATGACCCTGAGCACAGTACGAACTTTGGAATAGCTCAGTGGTAAAATATTGTCGCACTCAGACAAGGGTCCTGGATTCAATTCTCATGCCCACAAGTCATTTTTCAAAATTGTTTAGTTACATTTTTGTTTAATCACACTTCAATAAAACACGCTTTTCCACACTTTAAGATGTAACCATAATTTTTAGAACACTCTTTTTTTAAATTAGTCATTTCACTGTTTTGGCATTAATAATCGAAAGTATTTATTGCATCTGATTAAAATGATCAGATTAAAAATGTCAATGTTTTGTTGAGTAACAAAAAAAAATATGCTAGCACATATTTGATAACTATTTTTAATAACAATATACATACTTACAAAAAATATGTTTACAACCTAGTGAGTGAGATTTTATTAACGTTTTAATAATATCTTATATATAAATAAGAACATATGTTCACAAAAATGAATAATTTAACATAATGAGTTAATCATAATAATTTATTTCTATAGATAAGTAAGACCATGCTTTAATAATCCTTAAAATAATTTTACCAAAACCAAACCTTAATACAAAAAAAAAAAGAAAAAAAAAAGAAAGAAACAGTGCCTTCTAAAATATGTAATTATCAATGATACTAAAATATCACAATACATGTTTTTATTTACAAACTTTTACTAAGCACTTTAGTATAACTACTAAAAAAAGTATTTAAAATTCATTGTAGCATTTTTTTTATGTATTTTTATACAAAGGTGGAATAAAACCATATTGAATCTTTTTGCAAACTTGACTACTAAGTTTTTTATAGGTGAATAATGGTCAAATTTGTGGATTTTACTAAGCGTTAACGATATTGACACTATATATATATATATATATTACTCAGTAGCAGACTTAATCATTCTTTGCCCTTTTCTCCCATTAAAAACAGTACCAACTGAATTATTAGAATTTTTTTCTTAGTATTCAAATAAAAATCCCGAGGGACAGACAGACGACATCAGGAAAACAACTTTTTTGGTTTCAGGGGGTCATGAAACATCCGACATTTATCAAGATCTCAAGTTTGAATTTTTTGACGATCACAATACTTTCTCTGAGAGATGGTGAGAGAAAGTATTTTCTAGGATCCTTATAGGGTTTGTGATATAAAAGTGTTCATCCTGTAAAATGTGTATATAGTTACTTTCCCCCTTTTTTTTCCTAGTAACTTTTATATTTACTCTCAATAGTTTATTATTCTAATGCATATTTAAAATAAATAAATAATAAAACCTTGTCTAATTCTGTTATTTTCCCATGAAACTTATTCAATATAATACAAGTATGCCCAAATATAGACATATACAGGAATATATTAAAACCAGTGTCACTTGCTTCAGTGGCTGCATGGTCTAACGCGCTACTCTTGCAGTAGACTAAACTGCTGATGACGGAGAAATCGAGGTTAGAATCTCGGTCGGATGTACTTAGGGTGGATTATTCAATATGGTTTTACACTATCCCTCCACGCAAATGCTGGTATGCTTTCTGTTTATATAAGCTTTCTATTTTCTAAAACCATTAGTGCAATTAGTACATAAGCGTATAGCCCGAATGGGTAGTAAGACGTGGTGCTAAAAAAAAAGTGTCGGCACAAATACTTCACGCATCTGTCAACTTGTGATCTTTCTGCTTCGCTGTAGAATAACTAAACCTACAATTTAAAATCATTTGACTTTGACCCTGCTTTGATTAATCATCTAATTTTATATTTTTATAAAATTATGACAATCTTTTATTTTCTTTTTTTTTCTAAAAAAAGGGGGATTAAAATAATAACTTTCATGAGTAGGACTTAATATTAGTTTAAAATGTTGTTTCATCACAAGTGATAAAATGAGGTATTCTATATTTAATCACCTAACTATACCTGATTAACTATATAATGCCAACACGAATGGGTAGTAAGATGGGGTGCTAGAAACATATATAATTAGTAAAAAAATAAATACCTAAACAAAACTAAAAAGTTTGATTTGTTCACGATCTCTCTAGCTAGAACACATAAAAGCACATTTACAATCTTCCAGTACAAAATTGTAATGGCGAAAAAAAAAATCACAGTAAAAAAATCATCCCAATTCCAAATGATGTTTTTTTTTGATACCAGAACTTTAAATCTCTAGGGGTTGTTGAGCTAAGAATTTAGATATTGAAAATCAGGAAGATGTGATAAAAGTTCAGTATTTTTTTGCAGTTTTTATAGCAAAACTTTTTTAATTAAATATTGCTTCAGTAAAAAAAATATAGATTAATTTTCTTCAAATAGTGATATAAAAATTCTTAAATATCTGTTAAGAGTGTACTGGAATTTAATGATGACTTTTTCTCTTCATTTAAAAAGTTTCTCATCTAATGATAGATATTCAACAACTGTTGATATCACCGTGTGAAGAAAATTAAACTCTGTTTCTACTTGGGCAATATTTGATTTATTTTTACCAAAAAATGTTTTGCTATAAAAATTGCGAAAACACTGACTTTTCTCGCGTTCCCTACATTCCCACCTTAAAACCGATCCTTTCGACACTAGTAATAATCAACGGTATCGAGCTAGAAGTCTCTATTTTAAAGAGCTTGTAATGTTTCCTCCTTAAGGAATAACAACCGTATTGACGATGACCACCATCAGCACCGGAGTCCGCTCTTCCCTACCCAGGATCTCGTACGTGAAGGCCATTGACATCTACCTTGTGATGTGTTTCGTGTTTGTGTTTGCCGCCCTGCTGGAGTACGCGGCGGTCAACTATACATACTGGGGAGCACGCGCGAAGAAGAAGTCCAAGAAGACCAAGGAAGCTGAAGGGAAAAAAATAAAACAAGGTCATTTACACTTTTTACATTATAGATGAATAGTTATTTTAGAACGGGGCGATTCAAATGTTTTTAAATTTTGGTATTTCCCATGCCACATGTGTTATTGAATCGACAAATAGCTTAAAAATAACATAAGTTATGCCATATTCTTTGAGTAGAAGAATGACACTTTGACACAGGAATCGAAACTAGGACTTTTGGATTAATACAGCAATGATTTCACCACTGAGCTATCCAGGAGTAGTTCCGTGCCAAGGGTCATTCTTCACTCATATTTTAAGGCAGAGTCTGTGATGGACGTGCAGAAATTGTCAGCTTTATATGAGCTATATGTGAAACAATTTCTACATGGTGTACCCTTTCCTAAATTATTTTCCAGTCTCCCTCCATGCCAATGAGGGTGCACTTCCTCTAAAGTGAACCTTCCCTATCCCTAATTAGTACATATGCATATAGTCCGAACAGGTTGTGAGACGTGATGACAAAAAAAAGGTTTTGGCTATTTATGTTGGTTTGCCATTTTTTTTAAATTATTATGGTTTTAATTAAGAGGGATAGCCAAGCCTTGCCAGAGGGATTTTGGTGTAGAAATTGTTGCGAAGTGGGTAGCATAGTGTCACAAATTAATCACTCTTATCAACCTATGTAACGATGGTTGCCGCACTATCATATTTTGGCTAAATTTACAGTGAATTAAGTGTATGGCTCTATGAAGAATCTGTTAAATGACATATGACCTTTCAATGCCAAAAGGTCCCCCAAGAGAAATTTGTGGAAACCATTCAAACTTATTCATACATGAATATTTCTCCTTAGTAAAATTAAAAATGTTTATAAAATTATATTATTTCTATACTTAATTTAGCAATGAAAAGTTTTGGGGTCCTTTTAAATGTGTATAGTGATGTACTTATTAAATATCAAGACATAAGCCTCGTCTTAGAAGTCAACACATTTTATGTTCCCTATACCAGTGTTCCACAAACTTCTTACTTTCACAATACACTTAATAAGCCTAATTTTTTTTTGTGGCACATTGTTTTGTTTCGGGTAAGCGTCGCGGCGGCAGAAAATGGATCATGCACCAAGCCCAACGGTTTTACAGTAAATCAGAATCGGGAAAGTAGAGTGGTTTTTTTTTTCCCCAAGTAACTTAAAACATTCCAAGATTAAGGGTTTAAGTATTTTATCTGTGCCTGTCCTTATATTTGGAAACATTTCGTTAAAACTATTAGTAATTTGGGTAATCCTTAAATATAACTTTGCATAAAAGCTTTTGATTTTGCCAACTGTATTTAAAAATGAGGGGTTTGTTTGTCAGTATGTCATGAGCATTGCACGATATCTACCTCACACAGAGATCTGAAATTTTAAAATTAGTACCCTATGTGCACTAACATGTGCGCCTCGAAGCTGGAGTTTTAAAATTTAGATTTGACTGTTTTAAATTATCATTCTGAAAATTGAAAAATGACACCTGGACACGGGAATCGAACCCGAATGAATGATATCTAACTGAATGATATCTAACTGAACCAACTACCATTAATATAGCTTCGGCTATTTACACTTAATAAATATACGCATACCCTGACAATTATAATAATAATTGTACAACTTGGCAATAGCCACTACCGAGTCGCCGATGGCTGCGTTATCCGATGGCTTGTGATATTAAAAATCACATAATTGTAGCTGACGATTTCTGCTTTGTCCATCATAGACTCTGCCTTAAAATATGAGTGAAGAATGACCATGGGCACGGGACGAATCCTGGATAGCTCAGTGGTTAGAGCATTGGCGTACTAAGCCAAAGGTCCCGGGTTCGATTCCCGTGTCCAGGTGTCATTTTTCAATTTTCAGAATGATATCTAACTGAACCAACTACCATTAATATAGCTTCGGCTATTTACACTTAATGTTTTAAATTAGTTAAAAACTGGATCAAAAGAAATAAAATGAAGATTTTTTTTTTCTGTCTGGTTTAAGCGCCAGGTATTTCTGCTAGTTAAAAATATTAATATGTACAAATAATTTGGGAATGTGGACAATGCATGGCTACCAACTTCATTTGTATTATTATTGAACAGCGATGCGTGGCGCTCTGGGCTGTGGTCACACAAAACAACTAATTTCCCGCTGTGGTATACCAGTGTGCCACAGCATTTTGTTTGTGGAACAATGATCTATTTTTAATTAGAGCTAAGCTTCATACATTTTAGCAATTATTTAAATTATTTGCAATCTTAGGTTATATGAAGGAGAGGGGAATACCCCTGCCCATTTCACCTCTGAGTGTGCCATTTAACAGAAATATATCCTTTCTAGATAAGTAATTCATGTGACAGGTTCAAAGCCCGGGACTTCGGCCCCCACGGTCACCGATGATATCGCAGGGGCTACCTCCACCGAGCAGGAGATCATCGAGCTTCAAGACCTCCGGATGTCACCCATACCGTCCATTCGCAACCGGCACACCAGCCGCTTCTCCACCTCCTCCACGGAGGGGCTGGACTCAACCAAGTTCCCCCCTAGTTTCCGCATGAGCCGGTCACAGGCCTATGGGTTCCCGGCCCGCTCGGCGAGCGGCCTTCGCTTTCGGGGCTCGCGAACCCATCTGGCCCATGCCACGGGGCAGAGGCCCAAAATGTTCAGTGCCCTGAAGAGAGGTGCATCCGCCCTTAGGGCTTCCATACCAAAGATCCGAGACGTGAACATGATTGACAAGTACTCGAGGATTATATTCCCAGTCTCGTTTATGATTTTTAACGCCGTTTATTGGATCTTTTACTTCTTGCCGGCTTCGAACGAAGTGAAATGACTATAGCGTGTATAAATAAGGTTTGAGAATTGTGTTTATTAAATGTTAAAAACTAAAATCTGTAAGAGAAGAAAGAGTTTAAAATTCACGCTATTTTGTAAAATGGGATCAACGCAATTACAAATTTAAAATTTAGATGGATTGAAGTATATCATATATATTCTATTCACAAAATAATGTACATCAAGTTACTTTTTTTTATGAGAGAAAATTAAAAAGAGAAATATAGTGTACAATAAACAGATATAGCCTAAATTAAAGGGAAAAAAAACAAACATAATTATTCTATAGTATCAAGAAAAAAATAATTAAAACAGTTTAGACATACTAACTATAGTTATCCAAGCTAACATTAACCTGTCAGATACAGATGTATTTAACTAATATTACAGGTGAATTTTAGTTAAATAAAGAGTTAACATTTCCCTTTTACAAAAAAAAAAAAAGATACAAGTATTAATTTGTGATTAACATACTATTATGTGTATCACTTGTAAATTTTAATACAAATATTCAACTGTTTTGCCAGACAATATGTTTTAATAGTTCTATTTTGATAATGCATACAAAAAGAAACACAATTTTGGTTCCATTTACATATTTTTAAAAATAATACCCAACCTCTGTGCAACCTAGAAACCAAAATATATATTTAATGTGTAATAGATTAAGATTTCATGTGTTCAAAACCGTGATTATTTTATTTTTTCAGAGAAAACTTAAACTAACCGATATATTTCTTTACTTTAAAAAAAAAAAAAAGAATCAGTCCAGGAGGTGATAAAATTGTTTGGTTTATTTAAGAAAAGTAAAAACATTCAAATAGTAAAAATTGTGATTGTTAAAACGTGATATATATGTGGGTAAAAATATACATATATATAAATGAATGTAATAAATATAGCATTTGGTGTTAAAGATGACGATAAACAATTTAAATGTCACAGCACAAAAAAAGGCATGATTGCATTACTGTGGTGGTGTTCGATGACAAATTTATAAAGGGTTGCATAACCTTAAAACATTCCTAAGAGCTTATTTATAATCATTATCATAAGTATATAGTTATAATCTAGATTATCAAAATAAACTTTATGAACAACAATGAACCATCACATGACTGATGGTTCTCAGAAAATATTATCGTATCAAACACAATTTTTTTTTCTGACAATTTCTTATAACAGGGTCTGCACAAAAATGGAGGGCTTACCTAGGCCCGACTTTAAGCGCCATATTTATAGTCTAGTTTCGGGACTCAACCAATCTACCGATATTTATTCGCTTATATTAAAAACAATGCAGTAATTTCTAGTAAAAAAATGTTTAATGTAAGAATAAAATTCAACTAAAAAGTGTTTTAGAGGACATTTGGTAGTTTTGTATTATTATTACTATCATTTTGAAATATTTTTAAATACCTTGGGAATAATTAATGTATTTATTTTCATATATCTATACCCAAAGATAATATTGGTCTCACTAACACATGTGAACCAAAATTATTAAAATCAAAAATAGATTTTTTTTTTAATTTTAAACTTAAGAAAGAAAGGTTAATTTTTTTTTGCAACAGCACCCAATTATAAAAATGTAAAAATTAAAATAAAATCCAGTTGTTATTTCAAATTTGTTTTATCTAAAAATGTAAACTTCAGTCCAATTTCCAAATAAAGAACACTTTAGAAAATAAAAACTTTTTTTTCTGTCAACATTGATACAATCTTAGTATGTTTAATAGCTTATAGCCCAAAAGGGTAGTAAGACACTAGATAAATAAAATATGTTTAAGACCAATGGCTAAATGATTATACAAAACTGAAAATTGATAAAAATAAGGAATGATAAACTAATTAAGCAAGAATTGTTTGAAGAAAACCGAATCAAAGGAAAGCGGTAAAAACGTGGGAAGAGTACAATGCACAAATAATACATCTTTTTCCTTTATACTGGCTTCTATAATAGAAAGTCGCACACACAATAAAACCAAAACAAAGTTTTTATAATTCAATCTTATCGACTTTATCAAAGAATATGGAAAAAAGGGAAGAAAAACACCATGTAAAACAGTAATATACAACAATTTTAAATTAATAAATCTTTACTTATTTTTATTAATTAATTTTAATTTTTGTACAATTTGTTGTTATTTCTATTTTGACCATAGGTATTAATAATATATATAAAAAGTTTCAGCTGAAAATCACATAACCTGATGTACGAATACGTAAAAGTAGACCGAATAACTTTCCTAACATTAAGAAATAGTTTTCCTATAAAAATTGGACTGTAGTTTAAAAAGTAATAAGTTTTGGAGATTTTGTGAAAATAAAAATGTGTGGTCACTTTACAAATCAAATAAAAAAGTTTTTTTTTCTATGACAGTAATTAAGGTCTAACTCTATTATAAAATTTAGCATATACAAAGAAAGGTCTCCTTTTTTATAAAATAGTTAATAGTAGTATACATATTTGGAAGAAGGTATAGGAAAGGTGGATAGAAACATATAAAAGGGACGAACACAATATGGCTTTTACAATGAAAAGAACAACACAGTTCACACTTTACATTGCTGGCACTGGACAAAGAGGTAATAGTTGCCTCTTAAGGTGCGGCCGAATGTAGCGCAAAAATGTTTACAGTTTTTATAGAACTGACATTTTTTGGCCAAAATAAATCAAATATTTCTCCAGTAACAACATAGAGTTTAGTTTTCTGCACGTGATAATATCAACAGATCTTGAATATCTGTCAAGGGTGTCCTGGAATTTGATCAAAACTTTTTCTCTTTATTTAAAAAGTTTTGACAAACTTCCAGAACAGCCTTGAAATACATTCAAAATCTGTTGATATTATCACGTGCAGAAAACTAAACTCTATGTTGTTACTGAAGAAATATTTGATTTATTTTGGCCAAAAAATCTAAATTCTATAAAAACTGTAAAAATACTTGCGCTCCCTTCGGCCGCACCTTAAAGAAATTCGATCGTTTGCACCCAATCCCCCGACCTAGGTTTCATTCTATCGGAACTCATTAGGAAAGATTGTGAAACGCGCAACACAACTTCTTAAAAGAGTAAACCAAAAACACAAACGGGAGAGAAAGGAAATTGGTAAAGAATAATAAGAGACTTAGATAGGAACATGTAAAAGGGATAAACAAGGTTTTCTATCCACCTTTCCTGCACCTTCTTCCAAATATGTAGAGCAAAATACCTCAAAAAGGGAAAAAGAGGTGTTCCTTAAAGAGATATATTAAAAGTAACATAGTAATTTATGTCATGAAGAATGGAATTTAATTATATACAAAGGTGCAAAAGAGATTAACTATTTTTTATCTATACATTATGAAGTTTCAAATTCATTCTGTTTCAAATAAAATTTGTATGTATTATCTTAAAAAAAAATTTTAATGGGAATTTGTCAATATATGAAAGAGAATTTGTAAATATAGTCTTATTAAAAATAAATTATGTGACTCCCATTATAGATGAGAAAGAATAGTTTTGCAAATATAAATATGTAATATTACCACAGAAGTTTTTACAAACATTTGTTGCTGTGAAGTTCATTATAAGATGTTTATTCATTGAAAGAAGAATATAAGGGTAAGACATAAACACTTACCAGAACACTGAAGTACCCTTATTCAGAATTTCAGAATTCAAAATGTCATAATTATGTGTTTTGTTGAGTTTTTAATTGTGAACTTTTGAGGTCTACAGTTTTCTGGTAAGTATGTAGGCCTTGACCTTCTGTCCTCTTTTCAATATTTAATTTAAAATTGCAGTTTGGCGCCATTTTTCCTTTGTTTATGAGATATTGTTATACTAGCTGTGCTATATTGTTTGTAAATCTTTCATAATTCAAAAATAAATAACTAACAGTTATTATTAAAGGGTTAGTTTAAAACTATATTATGTAAAATATATATATATATTTAAATTAGACGAATAGGAGCATGATTAAATATTAAAGGTCTTTAACAATAAAACCTTGAAAATGTTGGTATTTCAAACAATGTTGCAATGTTAAAAAAAAATCAAATAGCTTATCTTAGTGAAAATGCTTGTATTTATTTAAAGAGTTTATGTATGTTAACATATTTCCTGAGTTGACACAAAATGTGTGCTATTACAAATAATTTGACTATATATTTTATAAAATAAAACTAGCTGCAGATTTGGCTCGAACACTATTTTATTGGGGTTTTTAAGGTACATTTTGGTAATAGTGGTTTAAATTGAACTCATATTCTGCAATAGTAAAAGTAATAGTAATAACACCCAGGGCTGCCCTTAGTAGATGTGGGGTCCTGGAAAAACTTTGTTTGAGGGGCCCCCAGCCACCTGCGACGCAAACCGACCTATTCCCTCCTCCACCCCTACCCTCCCAAAGGTTAAAAACTTTATTTAAAGTAATTACAGTAGTTTGCACCTATATTACAATTTTCAGCCGATGAGGTATCAGGGAATGTTCTAAAAGGTAAATACATGTAATAATTCATACTAGAAGCAGTGTTTTTATACATATAACGGTTGATTTCTCCCCAACCCTTCGTTAGATTTCCTTCCCGAACGAAATTTAGCTGTATGAAGTTTCCAACTGTACCAAGTTAGAATTAAATTGGTTAATACATTTAAAAAAAGATACCGTGAGACATATCCACCACAGGACAAACAGAGAGACAAATGCAAATCGGTTGAGTTAAAAAGAAAGAACTTGCTTCACTTGTTCAAAAAATCAAACAACAGGATTACGTTTTTTATTTGTTTTTTTTTTTCACTTTGACAATATCCGCTAGATTGCCTATTAAATAAGCCTATTATATGACCGTGCAAGCAAAAATTTCCTACCCAAACTTGTCCCCCCCCCCCCCCCCCNTTCGTCACCTAAGCAAACGCAGGGCTCTCCAAATTGCAGATCCCTGTGCGACCGCACATTTCACACACGGCCCTGATCACACCGCTTCAATGGTGAAGTTTAGGTTTCTACCTTCTCTCCAATTAACCCACTTCAGATTGTATTAAAAATTACTGTATTGGCGAGAATATATGGTGATGTTTTACTCCTAAAAATGTCCTTCCAAAAACTATAGTACTCATTATATAATTATGAAGCCTAATGTTTTTCACTAAAAGATAAATGACATACTACTATAGAGGTCTATTTTGTAGCATGCTGGAACTATACCGGCGAGTAAACTCAAGGTCAAAACGAAGCGAGAGAGAGAGAGTATTCGGTGCCAGTGAACCGGTAATTCAGTAGGTCAGTGTTAGTTGATGGTAGATATTAAAAACCATCAACGGCAAATCAACAAGCTAGTGATCATGTTGAAAAGAAGGCGTCTCAAGTAAACATGGGAATGAGAAGATATGATATAAATTTTATATTAAGAGCAATACGCGAAGCGCAACAAACAAATAAAGTGCGTGCTGCTAACAGGTCTCGTGATTCTGAGGCTAATATAAAGCTATGAAGAAAAAATAAATAAATGCGCATCAAGAAAAGCATTGAGAGAACCTAATAAAACCGTGTCAAATTTGTAAAGTTTTTACCTCGAGGTATAATTGAGACATTTTATTTTTCATCAAAATATTATGGTTGTGTTTTGTGTGAGGCTGTACTATATTTGAGCTAATTTGTACGAAAAATTTCATACTCTTGGTTTCAAGAGGGATATTGAGAGAGCCGCCTACTCAAAGCTAAGTATCCTCTGGATGCGGTAATATTTTTATGGTAATGGCAGTTCCGAAGTTTCAAAACTATTTAATCAACCCTCAATCATCTAAGAATGTTTGTTGTGAACTGCGATATTTTGTGTGCGGCTAATTTCACCTTTAAAAGTGTTTGTTTATGATAAAAGTTCAAATGCAAGGTTTTTAATATAAAAGGAACACCTTTATACGGTTTTCCTTAATTTTTGCATGAATCGTATTTAAAATAAAGAACTACTTCTTAATTTTTTTATTTTTATTATCAGGGGTTTCAAGAAATTGTGTTCCTGATGATGAATGTGAATTAAAAATTAACTAAATGTTTCGGAGTGATAGTCAGAAATATGGCACCTTAGCTCATTGATAGCATGTCTGTCTACTAAGCTAAGGGTCCAGGCTTTGATTCCTGAATGGTCGAAAAATATATTATTAATGAGAGAATGAGTATACCCTTTCACTGTGATAAATTAACGGCTGGAGACTGGATGTTGTGTCTGTCCTAGTTTTAAGTTATATTATAAGACATATGAAGCTACAACAGACCTAGCCAGCCAGTTGTGGAAAATATATTACTTGAATTAAAAAAAACTGATCATACCAGAGGCTGGAAACGGTAATGTACGTAAAAAAAGGGGGGGGATGGGGGCAGAAATATGGATGCCCCTTTTCCGACTCGTTATGTTGATTGTGCTAACCAACCATTAATACATGGTTTAAATTAGAGGGAATGCCAGCACATTCAACTCAGTGATACTGGTAAAGAAAATGTTTAGATAAAACTACAGTTGAGTTGAATCCAGTATTTTACAAATCCGAATCTCCAATATACCTTTCGAATCCCAAACCTGAATCTTGGAAAAAGATTATGAGCATAAGAGAAAATATAAACATAATAGAATAATATAAAATACAAATAGTAACTAAAATATGTTCTTTCTTTTAATCCATTCATTATAAGATTGATACATTCAGTTAAGTGTTAAATTACTGGTGTGGGGTTTGGTTGTTAAGTTCATCCTATAATTATAATTGGTTCTGAATTATCAATAAGCTATATTAGAGTTCTAAGAAAAATTTCATTAAAAAGAAAAATTGAGGCTCAATTCCTCAAATCTTAAATCTCCTTAAGGATTCTGGGATTCGAGGATTCAGAGGTCCCAACCCTAGATAAAACACTAATAAATACATTTAAAGTATACTCTTTTTTTTAGCAAGAAGAAGCTGTCTGTGACAATGAAAACTTGTCTTTAAAAATGTGTTTGTGTTTTGTGTTTTTTAGTGTTTTATCTAAACCATTTGCATACCAGTATCACTAGGGTAAGTGTCCCAATTAATTTAAATATTGAACTAGCTTTGTGTTCTATTAAAAAAAACCAACAAGATAGTGTTTGCCAATCTGCTGATCTGTTGTTAGAGATGAAAGGTAAATAAAAAACAAATTGTGCTTTAATTTCAACCAATATAAACTTTACCTAAATAAAAAAACGAATTATAAATATTTGCATTTAACCTGTTATAATTTATATAAGCTAATGAAAGTCTATAAGTGTTGATTTTTTACATGGAAGAAGTCACAGAAAAAAGGGCTGGTAACAAATGAAAGAACAGAACGTGATATAATTTCACAGTGAAACGAGGAACACAATCAGAGGCAGATTTAATTTGCATGACGCCTTGGTCTGTAGCATCTTGCCTCCTTAAGGAGCGCAAAAATTTGAATTTTTATAAGAAATGATATATGTTTTATTGTATATTTCGAATTATATATTTTAATATCTTAAAGTCGAACAAATATAAACAGGTGGTTTTTACCATGAATTGTACAATCGGATCCATACGCGAGTTAAAGTAGGGAATATCATTCGGCTTTTTTCAAGAATTTGATCAGGCCACTGAAAATTCCATTAGTTTTTGATAAGAAATATCTTCAGCAAAAAAAGTAATAAAATTGAGTAATAAAATATGTCGGTTGTCAGGATAATCAATAAACTAGAAGTAATAGGCGGCAGTTCATAATTTGACTATCAATTTTTCTAACATTGTTTACTCGACAAATTTCTTGGGTTTTTTTTTCGCGCCTGGGATTTGCAATTTGATGCCCGAAATTTGGCACTCTGGGCTGTAGACTGTTAAGCCTATAAATGTAAATCCACCCCTGAACACAGTTCATACTTTACACTGCTGCTAATGAACAGAAGGATACAACAGTTCATGATTAACACTGTACAAAGAGCTAATGATTGACTTTCTAACGGCCAATTTTTTTAACCTGGTTTTTGTGGCAGCCATTACTTCTTTGTCCAGTAGCAGCAATGTAACATATGAGCTGTGTTGCTCTTTTTTGTTGTAAAAGCCATACCTGGTGTGTGTTTATTTTAATGATTCCCTTTTTTCTGTACCTTCTTTTATGTGTAATATTATGTTCCTCAAAGAGTGAAATATGTTATTATAACTGTTGACTTTAAAATTGTTTTTATCAGTGTTGATCACCATGCAAGTATGTGCTTAACATATATGTTTTAAGTATATAATATTAAGTAAAATAAAAGTTCTATTTATAATATATATTTGGAAGAAAGTACAGGAAAAGTGTATAGAAAACATATAAAAAAGAATTAACACAATATGGCTTTTACAGTGAAAAGAACACAGTTTACAGTTTACAGTTTACACTTTACATTGCTGTGTAAACTGTCTATGTTCCCTTTTATATATTGTATATATTCACCTTTCCTGTACCTTCTTCCAAATATATATCACAAACTACCTCAAAAAATGAAAAGAGGTTTTACTTAAAGAGAAAAGTTCTCTTTAGTAATATTTAGGGCCAACATCTTGTAACCTTATACCGTCTCAAATTATGTAATAGAGTGAAGAGAGAAAAGAAACAGCATTTGCAAGGAGAATGGATAGTTATTAGTTGGAAAAAAAAACAAAAAACCACGCGTTCATTTAAGATTGACCCCTTTACTGTCGAGTATAAAAATTCATAAAAGTCAACAAACAATTTGACCAAACATAAAATAAAAACTTTAATAATAAAGGCCATGCTTTAAATGAGAATATACATAAAACAAAATCTTTTAAATTTTTCACATAAGAAATAATTGTTTCTGATTTAATGGTATTTTATTAATTTAAAATGTATGAAAACTGTGTTGAATTACTGTTCTTCTTTTCATTGTAAAAGCCATATTGTGTTTTTTCCTTATTATATGTTTCTATCAAGCTTTCCTATACCTTCTTACAAATATAATACAATTACCTCATAAAGCAAAAAGATTATTTCCTTATGTAAAATAATGTGATAGAGAAGGAAGCCAATCCTTTAAAGGAGTTAGGTTAGGCCTCGGTAGAAAACCAAAACCTTTATTATCCTTTCTTCAAATTTCCATCTTCTGGTCACTTTCACAGTTACACATGATTTAAAACTGGTGAAAATATTCTCAAAATTTTAAAATTATGTGTAAACGTGAATGTGCTCAAAATATGGAAGTATGAAGAACTAAAGAAAGAGGCCGACTGTTTTCTTTCAAGGCCTAACCTAACTTTCAGGTTAAACCCTAATTTGTATAGGACTAAAATTTAACATTCTAGAAATGTGTATTATTTGATTTATTAATATAAAGAGTTATCAAAATATTCCAATAACCCTTAATTATGAAATTTTTTTTATATCTTAGTTTTACATTATTGATTTAAGAACGTAAATACAATTATTGTAATATTTTTTCCCCCGGCCACGAGAATTTCCGGTTTTAAAATAACATTCTTCCTATTAAAATCTTACTATAGCTAAAGTAAATTTGTTTGAAGTTTTTATAACAAAAAAATCTTTTCGATGAAAATAAATAAAGCAATGCTTCAGTAGAAGCATTTAATTTAACTTTCTCAACATTAACAATATCAACAGTTCTTGAATATTAGTCAAGGCCATCGCAGAAATGTTACTGATTCGTTTTCTTTTCATTTAAAAAGTTTCTCTTTACCTCGATACCCATAACAAATAAACAATAACTTTGTGTAGAAAATTAAACTAAACTTATCTAGTGTGAAGTAACATTTATATTTATTAAAAAATATATATATATATATATATATATATATAGTTGCCTTAACCCCCCACCCCCCTTCCCCCACCCCCTTCCCCATCACCTTAAAGGAACTGCAACCGCCTTTGCTTGCCTATTGGGCTAAAATCAGTTAACCTTTTGTTCAACCTAAACTTTCTAGAATAAATATATATAACCAGCCTTAAAATTATATCTTAACAGTACATACGTTTATTTATATTTGTTTAGGTATTTTAGGTATTGTGTGCCTAACAAAAAGCTCACCCAATTACTAACGCACATACTATTAAAAGGTTACAGAATATCTTCTCCCTCATTCAGTAAATAAAAAATCATTACATTTTTAAATCTTAATAAAATCATCACCCGCCTCGGTGGTGTAGTTAGCTAACGTGCTAGTTTCGTGTTGAGCTAGACTGCCGAGGAACGGGGAGATCGAGGTTCGAATCTCACTCGGGTGAACTGGGGGTGGTTTTCCACTCTCCCTCCACGCAAATGTAGTTTCACTTCCTCTATATTCAACCTTCCCATTTCCTAACATATTAGCGAAATTTTAGTACTTAAGCGTATTACCCAAACGGGTAGTAAGATGCTGTGCTAAGTATTATTATTATTATTATTATTATTATTATTATTATTATTATTATTATTAATAATAATAATATTAATACAATCATCAAATGTTTTCAATATGGTATCAATCAATGTACATTGAAATAAGACTAAGCTTTGGTTCAAGTACTACGCAAGAACATTTTTGGACATTTTCGACACCTTCCTGCCTTTTTAAGCAAAAATAAGGAAACGCTCAAGCCCTCCCCTCCCCTCGTCTTGTCTTTATGTAATATTTGTAGAGTTTTTTTTTATATTTGTTCACCAGAATAATCATTATTTTTTATGCAATTTTAAATTGCTGGTAATTATTAAAGTATGGGTGTACATTAATGGTGGGAAATAAACATTGTGGTAAAATGAATTTAAATATATTGTACTTTTTTTTTACACCCATTACTGTTTCCAGCCTGTGGCCTGACTCAGTTTTTTATTCAAGCCATATATTTTACACCACCGGCTTGCTAGGCCTGTCGTAGCTTCTCATTTCTTATAATCTAACTTAAGACTAGGACAGGCACAACATCCAGTCTCCTGGCATTAATTTATGACAGTGAAAGGGTAAACCAACATTTCATCGACAATAAATTTTTCGGCCATACCGAGAATCGAACCCGCGAGCCTTGAGTTGTAGTAAGATTTGGAACAACTATTTAAATTTTTTAAAAAGCAGGTAATTGTTTAGTCATCATTTTTTAAAAGAGCTGAGAGGGGCCAGTCTCCTGGTACAAAACTGACAAAAGTTTGGGGAATACTGCATTATATGATTAAAAAAAAATTTGAAAAGTTAATCTATATTAAAAAAATCTTACTGGAGATGATCTAGACAGGAACCTTTGATATTGATTTTTTTTTAAAGTGTTTTAGTGGGAGATATAATACCATATTGTGACACCTTCCTGCAAAGTCACCTATGAATATAATTTAATGACAAATTAAAACAAAATCACTCACGATTAACTGTGTATACTCAGCAAGGTCAGGAAATTGTAGAGCATCTGATGGAACAAGTTGGGCTTATCCAAATAGCACGCGTGACCGGCGCCTTTAAATTCCACCTCCTTGCTCTTTGGTATGACCTTCAGGTTCTCTAAGGATGACTCCGCCAGACCAGTCTTGTCGTTATCTCCGTGGAGTATCAGAGTCGGGATCTGGCATAGCAAAGCAATCGTAAGAGTTTATCTTTATTAAATAATGAGGAAACTATCAAGCTTGTGGGAAACTTCGACATTTTGTGATCCGAGCCTGCATCTCGCTAAGATCTGTATTTGATCTTAAATTCTGGATCTTGATATATGAAATATTGGAATTGGATTCAAAAATCTTTTATTCAGTTAACTACCAGATTCAGATTCGACAGAATATAATTAAAAATTTCAAAAGTCAAACTTTTGAATAAGTTTTTTTTAAGTTAATATAAATCCATTATTTGATTTTATCCTGTACAAACATGCAGATTTTTTAATATTTATAATCAATTTATTATATAAACAAGGTTTTAATTACTCTAGTTTTTGATTGGACTCAATTCAAATACCAGCCTGATATTCAATTTGGATTCGATAACATTTAATCAAAAAATATTTGATTAAAAGCATTTTCATTTTAAAATATTCAATTCAGATTCAAAAAGTGAAAGTAACTAACTCTCATTTCAGTATGTCTTTCTTGACCTGCCTCGGTGGCATAGTTGGCTAACGCGCTAGTCGTGTTGAGCTCTACTTCCGAGGACGAGGAGATCGAGGTTCGAATCTCGGTCGGGTGAACTTTTTTTTTTTTCCTAAATGGTTTTTCACTCTCCCTCCACGCAAATGAGGGTTCACTTCCTCTAAATCCAACCTTCCCAATTCCTAATCCATTAGCGTAATTAGTACTCAAGCATATAACCCGAACGGGTAGTAATACGCGGTGCTAAATAAAAAAAAAGTTTGTCTTTCTTACCTATAACATATTATCTAAAAGCGATTCCACCTCCTTCAGTGGAGGAACGATCTAAGGTGTCACTCTCCTGTTAGAGTGGTCTGATGATGACGGGGAGATTGGGGTTAGAATTCCAGTCGGAACTACTAAGGGTGGTTTTTCCTAAATGGTTTCCCACGCTCCTCTAACGCCAATGTGGGTAGATTACCTCTAAAATGCTTCCATCCTCACCCCTACCCCATTAGAGTAATTATTACTAATTATCATACATGCATATAGCCTGAAAAGGTAGAAAGACGCCAGTGGAAAAAAAAAAGCACGATTTCAAATTGTTTCGATAAATTCCCGAGTCATTACGCAATTATTCGTACATATAAAATGTATTCACTTACCCCCACTTTACTGAGCGCCCCCTGTGTGACGCTACCCGAGGCGACTGGAGCCACCGGTATGTAGCCGGCCAGACTCTGCCAATGAGAGGTCACAAAAGGGACCGAGTACTCTCCGCTCATCGAAGGCGAGACTATAACGAGGGGAATATCTGCCAACGACAAGTGCTCAACCAGATACGAAATGAAGGCCACTTTGTCCCCGTCAAACTTCTGCTTCGTGTTGCCGTAGCCTGGGAAACAAATTGATAAAACAAAACAAAAAAATCATAAAGATAGTTTGTACAGGAGTGTTTTTTTTCTGAAATGGTTTACAATTCTCTCTCCATACGAATGCAGGTACACTTCCTCTAACTTCAACCTTCCTCATACATAATGCATTAGAGTAATTAGTATATAAGCTCATGATCCAAACGGTAGTAAGATGCAATGATAAAAAAAAGATTAGTCATCGAGTTAAAAGCTAACATGACCTAAGACAATATTTACAGCTAACTTTTTTTTTTCTTCAAATGATCCATCCTAGCGCCAGGAATTGTAATATCCTATCTGGTTATTGGGACCAATATTGTCAATATTGTCAATATTGGTGTATTGACCGCTTTTGTGATTTAGTGATCGGAGTTTCTGGCTACAAATACAGAGGTCCTGGGTTCAATCCCGGCGATTCCAGATTTTTCTGTAGAGCATTGGATCTGGAACGAGGCCAACTCGGCCTCGCGAGGACAAATGAGAAGCTAAATGAATGGAAAAGTAGCAGCTCCGGTCTATAAAACTGAGATTAGCAGCCGAGGAGTGCGTTGTGCTGATCACATGACACACTTTATCATAAGATGTTGGTGCTATCTTTGACCAACAAACGGCGGCCGCTAGGTTGGCATAGCCCAATTGTGGGCTGACATCACGGAGTTTTTTATACACCAATATTCCATTCTTTTATGCAGGAGTCATGATCAAAGCTGGGTTGTTTTTACTGGTCACTCCTCCTTAGTAACAGTATGTTGTTGTCTACACTTAGGGCTTCTGAGAAGCGCTTCCCATTTGTAAACACTGGGGGTTTCACACATAGCCACAGAAAAGTGGCGCAGCCTGTGGTCTGAGTAGTACTCGACACAGAAAACATTGCGTCTTGAGGCCAAGCGCTGCAATCGCAAGAGATTTTGAAAGGTGGAAGGGTGAAAGGAGTATTCTAGTACAGTCAGTACCAAATGGAAAATGGGACATAGGGCCTTCATCATGAATAGTTGGTTTAGCACGCTTATTTGAAGCCATTTTAAAAACACTTTACGTACCTTGTATTTAAAATTGATTAGGTATCCTTAATGTTTGTCAAAAAGAGGTAAAAATAAAGTAAAAACATTATACCCAAAACTAATGAAAGTCCTAAACTACCAAACTTACGCACGCCCCCTCCGTAAGCTGACTGGATTGTACACACCAGAACGTCAAGATAATGACCGATGATGTGTATCAGTGCTCTCCCCCCTTCATTCTTCAAGAAGGTGACATTCTTCCCAGATGCAATGTTTACTGTGCAGAGTAGTAGTTGGCTTCACCGCTAATGGCGGCTACAAAAAAATGGTGTCTAAAGGCGCCCTTAGACATCAATCAAAAGTGTGAATGTGTGGTAAAGAGGTGCACTAATTCGGGCACACAATTGCGCACTAATGCCAACCTGGAAGGTCAACGGAGACAACACGACGCCCAAGGGCGGGCAGCAAGTGTAAGGTCCCCAGGTTGAGCCAAGTGTCCGTGTTGAAACTGCGACCATGAAGGAGAAGAACCGTCTGGTTCATCACTATAATGCCGTCGGGAGGTTCGGCACTCGAGTAAAATACGTCGATCCCCTCTTTGTGTGGGGGCACCTGGAAACATGAGTATGACCGAAAATAACAATCAAATAAGGTTAACTTAACAAAACGACATAATTAGAAAGGATAGTAAGACACGGAAAAAACCAAGCATATGTTACATTTCAATACTATCACGAATCCAGAGATGAACACACTTATTAATCGAGGTTATATTTTACACATGATTTTTAATTGTTTCATCTTATTCAGTAATGGCCGATGATGCTTTAGGTAGACACTAATTGAATGTATAATCAAGTCCTTTGCCATTGATTATGAATTACTTGATCGTCCCTGGATGTAAAATAACTTTAAACAAGATATAAAACCTTCATTTTACTCCAGTTAAACAGAACAGTATCACACAAAATAAAATTATCTTTATTAGCGACTTAATAACTTTACCTTTACTTTAATTGTGCCAGTTTTGATCTCGACAAGTTTCCGCACATCATTTGCGCTGTTGGGGACGGTTTCCGAAAACAGATTCGCAGACTTCCAGTCAAAGCTGGCTTTGGTTGGACTGTTGGACATGTCTTTAGAGGTCATTTTCTGTGAATATGATAATGAATGCCAAATTCAAATAGGAAGGTAAGAATCAATAGCCCCATGAACACACATAAAACAGTAACTATGGTAGTATTTTATTTTTTAAATTCAAGCACAGCAAGCAGCAGCACTGTAAATTTACCACTTAATTAATGCGCATTTGATCCAAACTTTAACGATACTACAGTATGGGAAAGAACTAAGAAACGTTGCAAATGTTTACGAATCCCAGATTATTTATGAAGTGGTTTTATTTATTTTTTAAATATTTTTTTCAACCACTTCGGCGGCCGCATGGTCTAAGACGCTACTCTCGCAGTAGACTAGACTGATGATGATGATGATGAGGAGGAGGAGATCGAGGTTCAAAATCTCAGTTTGGTGTACTGCGGGTAGTTTTTCCTGAATGGTTTTCTACTCTCTCTCCACACAAATGTGGGTAACCCTTCTCTTCCTCTAAGTTCCTCTTATGGTGTCTAAATTCTTTTACTGGTGTGGTGCTGCAACCCTTACAGCACACTTAACCAAAGGGTGGATCCGCTTTGAACTTTATGGCACACTTTAGTTAAAAAAATCATGTTTTAAATGGAATAAATATACAATAACTTAACCAAAGTGTTTTACTGTGTTATTGGTTCATGTACATGTTTTAGTACTTATTTTTTTATCTATAGCGTGAAAATATTTTTTTAAAGGAAATAGGCTATATTTTTAGTTTTTAAAATATGTACTGTGTAGGCCTAGAAAAACTAAAAATAATAATAATTTGAGTATAATATATTACATATTGATATAAGTGGATTAATGACAGAAAAATAACCAGTTTTATATATATATTTATATACACACACACACACACACACACACACACACACACCTAAAACTACCTGGGGGTCGCTTCTGAAAGATGAGTTTCCTTAACAAATAAGGTTGATTTTTGATAGTATTGTCACCAGGTAGTTCTAGGTGTATTATAATGTTTGAAAAGTACCATGCACCCTACACATTTTTGTGCACAAGCGTGTAGGACGCAGACAATTCAGACACAGCCATTGTATCTACAAGATATATATTTAAAGACGATTAAAAGATAATCCAATCAAAGTGTTACCTTGGCGAAATCAGTCTCAAACATTGGCAGTTTCCCTGTCAACAAGAAAAAGCCAAACACGCACAAAAGTCCACCAGCCACCAAAAATTTAAGCATCAACTTCATTTTGCGAACACAACACACAGCACATTTTCTAGGGGACTTTTCTTTTTTTTGTGTGAAGAATCAACTCCGCTAAACAAAAATTACAACATTAATTTCATTTTTTTTTTGTAAAACTGAAGGCTTTTTTTTTAAAAACATGAAATAGGTATTGTTTTAGGTCAAATTTAAGTTAGGCCTATTTTATTAAATTGAGACAGGAATGTCAATGTACTCTGATCCAAGGTATTTAGAATTTAGCGACAGGGAAAGAGCAAACATAAAAAAAAAAAGCTTTGCTAATTTAGTATATTTATACCATAACTAAGTTTGAAAATTACTTCTTGGATAGATTAAATCATGAAAACTTAAAATCCCTAGTCTGAGTTTTTAAACTTGTGAGAAGTGATAATGTTTTTGAATTTAACCCGCCTCGATGGCGTAGTTGGCTAACGCGCCAGTCGTGTTGAGCCAGACCACCGAGGACGGGGAGGTCGAGGTTCGAATCTCGAATCTCGGTCGGGTGAACTGGGTGGGGGGGGGTCCTTAAATGGTTTTCCACTCTCCCTCCACGCAAATGCGGGTTCACTTCCTCTAAATTCAACCTTCCCAATTCCTAATCCATTAGTGTAATTAGTACTTAAGCGTATAACCCGAACGGGTAGTAAGACGTGGTGCTAAAATTAAATTTAAAAAATTTTTGAATTCAAATTTTAAAAAAAGATTTGATGTTACAAGTAATTTATGGACCCCAAGTATTTTATTTGTATTTTAACTTAGGGTTTGTAAATTACTTAGGCCTATGTAATACATCTACCCACATTAATCAATAAACGTATAGACCCATTTAAGTTAATTTTGAAACTAATGTCACTACGGGGCCACCTCAGGGAACAATAAATTGATGTTCAGCTCTAACGCAATTATTTAATTCTACGATACGTTATTTCAAAATATGGTTCACTACAAAATAAAGTCGAAAGATTCCTTAACAACCCTAGTTTGAGTTTTATTAATAGGGAAGAAAAGTGAAAATGTGACATTAGCTCAATTTGAGAGCTATACGAGACCAGGCTTGATGAAAAGGGCTCTAAATTTAGCCTTCAACAAATACAGTAATTTTTTGATAGGCTCAAAATAGAAGATTTTAAGTGAGGCCTATTTTAGAACAAGTAGCGACCCACTTAAGTGGCCACATTGTCTAAGGCGCTACCTACTCTAGAAGTAGACTAGACTTCCAATGACGAGGAACTCGAGGTTCGAATCTCGGCTGGGTGTACTGAGTGTGAATTGTCATTTTTCCTCTTTGCCTTGAGATAATAAGTTCCATAGTTTTCTTTCAGCTTTTTCTTAATGACATGACAAAGTGTGATTGTAAGCAAAGCGCGATAGGGGGGTACAAGCTTAGACATAGTGGAAAAGTAGTCCCATAAAATGACACAGACCATTGTATTTTAAGCCGTGTGGCCTGACAACGATGACTTTATGATCAACCAAATACTTTGATTTATGATTAAATTTCTTGAATAAGCTACCAACATGAGAGGTGTATGTATATACAAAAATTATAATTAAAGGAAGAACCAAACTTGTATTTTAATGTTGAACTGAAGATACTAAGGAATAAACACTTCTTATTAATAGAGGAAGTAATATATTTTAATTATAGAGCCTAAATAAGTTATGGAGCTAGTGTTTTAATATAAAATATTAAATCGTTTACCAATTAAACCTGCACAGTGAAAAGCAAACTTAAAAAACAATTAATAGAATGTGTGAAGGACAAACTGTCTTGATAACGCAACAAATAAATGAAATCTGAAAAGTCAAAACAAATATAAGATGAAAAAATTAGCTGGACTGAACTAGTACACATCTACATTAAACTAAAGGTTCATAGCCAACCTGACAAAAACAAAAAAACTGTCATCAAATATAGTTCAGAAATGAACAAGAGATGACAGCATAGAGTAAAAACCGTTCAGAATTGGACAAGAGATGACAGATTGGACCGAAATCTAAAAAAAAAACAAAAAACCACTGAGCCTATGTATAAAGGATCATAATAGTTTTTACTACTAAGGGGGCCCTCGGTCAGCGGGGCAGAATCAATCTCTGTCAGGCCACACAGCTTAAAATATAATGATCTGTGTCGGTTTCTAGATCTACTTCTCTATGCTGTGTTAGCTTCTACTCCCTTTCGCTTTTGACCTACAATCACCCTTTGATGTGTCGATAAGAAAGAGGGGAAATAAAACTACGAAACGTCTTATCTCAAGGTAAAGAGCAAAGCTTGCTACTAGTTCTCAAATCCCTTAAAATTATCTGTTGTGAGCCTATCAAAAAACTACTGTATATGTAAATGGAAGGCTAAATCTAAAGACTAAAGCCCTTTTTTTCTCAAGCTTAGTCTCATTATACCGCTAACAAGCTTAGAAAGTCGTTGAAAATGAGATGTTACATTTTCACAAATTGTAAAAAAAAAACTTCAACCCAGCCTATACACAGTAGTTGAGGAAAAAGATCCCTGTTAAAACCTTTTGAAAAGGGATGAGAATACTGGGGAGTGGAAACGGTTACATAATGATAAGTTATATACCCTGTACTCATCATACCCATGTGGAAAAAGCATATCTGGCCAGAACTGGACCAGATCTGGGCCAGTCATACCCAGATCTGGGCCAAGTATGTCCAGATCTGGGCCAAGTATGTCCAGATCTGGACCAGATATGCCCAGATATAGACCAGATATGCCCAGAACTGGGGTAGATCTGGCATTCCAGTTCTGGGCCAGATATGTCATTTTTCCACATGGGTATGACAGTGTTAGAATACTCAAGCCTCATAGATTATGGTGGGTAGGACATTCAGCGTGAATGGATGAATCTAGAACAAATTATGTTTGGAGTATTGACTGGCCAACCAATGGGAAGAGACCATTGGGAAGACCTAGACGCAAATGAGAAGATAACATTAGAATGGACCTTAAAAAAATAGGGTGTAAAGAGGTGCACTTGATAGAACTAGCTGAAGATAGGGATAGGGTGTAAAGATGTGTACTGGATAGAACTAGCTCAAGATAGGGGATAGGGTGTAATGAGGTGGACTGGATAGAATAAGCTCAAGATAGAGAAAGTCGGGGTATTTTTGTAAGTGGTAGCAGGCAATCATAAAGAAAGGTTACCTACCCTACACTGTTTTTAAAACGGAGCTCAACCTAATTTATCTCAAGCTCCTAGAACCAATTTTATAGTATTCATTATTTTGTTTTTTACGCTCTAAAATAGCATCAGTAATTATGACTGCCAATTATTTTTTGAAATCTGAATAAAGGATATTTGACAAAGCTGCAGCCAGAGATTGTGATATTTTTTTTCTGGTTGTTTTATACTATTAGGTTTGTAAAATTCAACTGTCATTATTGAATGCTCATAATACTGGCATTAGTGGAAAATATTTAATAAGGGCTTCAGCATGTGATTATTTCCTGTGCAAGAGCTCCTTCGGTCTAAAAAGTTTGGGAACCCCGTCCCTAGAATAACGATTCATAAGCTTATTGATTCCCAGAGCACTCACTATAACATTAGGATCTCCACACTCGACAGTTAATTGCTACACTTACCAGAGTATGCTAACTGTCCACCCTTATTTTGAGCTAGTTCTACCCAGATTCCAGTCCATCTCATTAGTCCCTTCAGCTTATCCCTATCTTGAGCTAGTTCTATCCAGTCAACCTCATTACACCCTACCCTTATCTTGAGCTAGTCCTATCCAGTCCACCTCATTACACACTACCCCTATCTTGAGCTATTTTTATCCAGTCCACCTTATAGCATCATATTCCTATCTTGAGCTAGTTCTTTCCAGTCCATCTAATTACATTCTACCTCTATCTTGAGCTAGTTTTATACAGTCCACCTCAAAACATCATATTCCTATCTTGAGCTAGTTCTTTTCAGTCCATCTCATTACACCCTATTCCTATCTTAAGCTAGTTCTATCCAGTCCATCTCATTACACCCTATCCCTATCTTAAGCTAGTTTTATCCAGTCCATCTCATTACACCCTATCCCTATCTTGAGCTAGTTCTATCCAGTCCACCTCATTACACCCTATTTCTGTCAGATAATTTCTAATGATATCTTGCCATCTATCTCCAGAAGTATTTGACTGAATAAGTGAATATTCATTTTTAACCTTGTATTTCATGTCAATGGTTTACTTGGTCTTTGGTATTATTCAAATGAGAGGCCGGATAAAAGCGCATAGTTTATAAAACCAAACATAGATAGCAAAGGTAGTATATAATAAAATCAATGAAAAGTTTAATAGTTAAAAAGTAATATCAAAGATGGCAACGGTAGTAGCTAATTCATCAAAACAAGAAGTTTAAAAAAATTCATCGATATTAGTAAAATGACAATTATAATATATGGAAAAAAACTTAATTTATCAATCGAATATGTACATTTCCTTTAAAAATGAGATTTTGAATTTTTAAATACTATCCCAAGGAACACTTTAAAATGTAATTTCACATAATTTGTATTTTGAATATTTAGGCACTATCTCTGGATTTTATAGAAGTTTGTTTATTTCTGTATGTAGGAGAAAACATCTCCACGGGCATGACTTTTATGTCATCAGATTGAATGTTATATAATACATTTGGAAATGAATCAAAGATACTGGTATAATTTATTTTAATTGAAAGCCTAATTAGATTATGCTACCTACTAAGTTATTTTCTCCTGTAATCAAGTTTAGTTTAAGTTGGTTTTATTGATTGTAAGACAAAATACATTTTCATGGACAAAGAATAACACAAATATCAACAATAAAGCTGTAATCAAGTTTAATCTGTAAAACTGATTTATAAGTTTAATTGAAATTAAACACACAAACATATTGAATCTTATTTGACAGTCTAAATTATTTTCTAGTTCAATTTTTTCGACTACAATATCTGTTATTTAGACTATCTAATTTACCAATATCAACTTTTTCAAATGTCATTGCAATGTTTATCTGAAACTAATGAAATAACATCAGCAGATAATTAGAAATTAACATCACAATTAATTATTTGTGAACAACAGCTGTTTTCCTTGAATCAAATTCATCATCGCTTTATGGATGACTGCCATCTATCGGGATTCTGCATAACTATTTTTGTGCGTGGGTTGTTCTAGAGGGGATGATTTTAGCACCCGATATCTGTGGGTGGTTGAAAGAAGCGTCGGGCAGGGAGGACAGAGAAAAGGGAGTAAGTAAGAGAGAGATGAAGAGAAGAGAGCCCCGACCCAGCCGTTCTCAGGGCTGATCTGATACAGAGCTTTTAGTCTGCGCTTCGAACTGTCAAACGAAGCGTCTCTACCGTTTATTCGTTGTCGGAACAAAACCAAAAAAAGCTTCTCTCCTCAAGACGATTCGGTTGAAAATTGTAATCATGACCGTCACAACAGTTTTTATTCCGTATGTGCAGTGTCAATCGCAATGTCACGGGATGAAATAGACATTGATTTATTACTCTTGTGTTTCTATTAAAAGGTAAACGGTCCATAATGTAAAATAAAATATATTGTTGGCTAAACAGTGTGAAGGGATAACTCATAAGTGACAGTTATTAAACCAATTGTTGACGAAATAAATCTTTTAAAATGACTGTAGATGCGAAATGGCTGGTCCATGGAGTCTGTACCCAGCATCTTTTTCAGCTGCTACTTCTCTTCACAGTTGGAGGATCGATTTTAGCAGGTGGGTATTTGTGTTGTTTGTACATTATGTATTTTCAACAATGATAAGGCCAACAATGCGTATTATATTTCTTTAACAAAAACAGTGTATTTTTGTGTGTTTTTTTAGGCAATATTAATAAAACTAACCGAAACCTATTGTGTTTCCACATTTGAATAGAACCCATAACATGATTGATTTCAGTCGTTAATAAAATTCCACGTTAATTCTTCCGGACGATAATTGAACTAAGAGACCTATGGATAGAGTACATGCTTATAAGAAGTATTGGTTATAGGAAAGTGTAGCATGTATTTTTTTTTAACGTGGACATACCTTTTGTTTAATCCGGTCGTATTTTTTCGAAGTACCCTAACAATGAGTTGTCCTACGAGCTAATTGATTATCAGATTCATATTATTAATACTGCATTGAAATAGTATTGGTTTGTCATAACTTAAGACCCTACATGAAAAAAATCTCCAAACTATTAGCTGTTAAAATACTTTAATCGTTCAGGCTTAGTTATTGAAATAAATACTTCTCCAAAAAATATTTTTCCCTTTTTAAGTTGTACTTTCGAAATATGGAAGTAGATATTTTAAGGTGTTAACAACAATCACTTAGATAATTTTTATTTTAAAAAAATGCAACTCGCAGTAATTTAACAAGTATTTTCTTCGTGAATCACTAACAGAAGGTTTGTGTTCGAAATTCGTAAGCCAATAGTAAATATTTGCGAGAGTAACCATCAGTGGAATCGAACCCAGGGTCTCTTAGACGCCTCATCGACCACTTTAACCATAAAGCCACGGACCTAGGCTCAACCATAAAAGCGTTTTGAATTTTATGGGAATCACAAATATAAATTTAAAGTTTATACCTTGGTATTTAAAAAAATCTACATTTTCATCGTGTTTTCAATGGTTTTTAGAATAATCTCATAAGTTTTAATAATTTATAAACACTCTTTATTTAAAGACGACTTTACATTTAAGCGTTTAGATGAATTTTTAAAATAACCAAATAATGATTGTTTACAACAAATTGATTTTCAAAATGGACGCTTTGATGTAACCAAGCGCCTATAATTGAACATCAGCAATATTTATTTTAAATCCAAGGTTATTTCTACAAATGATTTGGAGCTCAACCTAAGTAAGATAACATTATCACTCAATTAGTATCCTGTATAGCCTGGGTCAAAGGACGAAACCATTCACAAATAATCCAATTGAGGTACAATCCAATTTTTATGGAAAGGGCCTTTTAGGAAATACCTACAGTTTTTTATGTCCAAATTTTTTTAAATTATTGCTATAAAAATTAACAAATGTTTCTTCCTATTAAAATTTGACTTTACCAATTAATATGACCTGTTGTGATTTAGAACTACAGGTACTCCAATTTGATTACGAATTGACATATTTGACAACTATAAAGATTTTCTTTCATGTATCCATACGTCAAGTAATATTTTTTTCTTGTTTTTTGTATTTTACCAATACCTATAAAAATTTGTTTTTATGTATTTGAGGTAGGCCTATTTAACATGCACTTTCTGAACCGATTGATTATATCAGCACACGACTTATAGACGAACTAAAGTTTAGAACAGACACAACACCCAGCCCCCCGGCCGTTAATTCATCACTGCGAAAGGGGAAAACCCATATTTTACCTATTATAAATTTTTCGGCCACACCATAAATCGTATCCTGGACCCTTAATCTAGTATAAATATACAGCCGATTGAGCTAAGGTGTCAGACTATACATTATTAATAATAAAATACTATAATTGTTTAACGCATTTTCCTTCTTCTAAAAGTCCTTAATGACAAAAATTCTACCGTAACAAAATACTGTATTAAATAACTATCTTCATCAAGTAGGCTAATCAACCTGGAATCGAACTAGGCTCCCTTTCACTTGTGATCTACCACTTTTATTCTCCAAGGAAAGATGTTGCCACGCCAAACTGTCTCTCAAGGTCAATATTATAATTATTATTTCTCTAGAAATAAAAAACAACCAACTAACTCCGAGTGCGTTCTGTCGCCTGTGTTCTTCACTGGCGCCTGCCCGCCCTTTTCCAAAAATAACATCTTGGCTTCATTCCCCCATTCCTAGAGTCAAAAAAAAGAAAGAACGTTCCTTTTAATACAATTTAATGCCGCCGATACATTTTCCCGTGAATTATAAGCAAAGCAAGGGAACCCGAGTTGGCCGTGTATTTTATTGGATTCATTTGGAGGGAAGGGGGTGTGTGATTTTTATATTTCATAAAAAAAATATATTTAAAAAAATGGGATGGTTGTGAATAATGTGCCCCTTATGTCTTTGAAAGTAATCGATGGATTTTTACCAAATTGGATACCCACCTTCTTTTCACCACGTCGATTAACCTGTAATACCACTTTTAACGAGTACGGGTACAACACATTTTCTTTGTGGTATTTTTTACTTCCTCTCGACACTTCGGAAGGAAAAGTATTGTGATCGTCAAAAAATTCAAACTCGAGATTTTGATAAATGTCGAAGTTCCATGACCCTCTGAAACAAACAAAAAAAAGTTGTTTTCGTAATTCCGTCTGCCTGGCTGTACCTCGGGCTAAAGCCGAAACATTTGTACCGGTTGAGCTAAATCTTGTTACCTGGGGTTTTCATAAGCTCCCCCGATGTTGTTTTTTTTAATTAGATATATAATCCAAATTAATAGTGGTATTTAATGAAGGGCAAAAAGAGAAAAAAATCGATTTTCTCAAAATTCGCTATAACGATTTTGATTAAATTGTATTTCTAGACACCATTTACCATCATATCATAAATGGAAATTCTCATTTTCTCATGAAAATGACTGATGGTACTTTTACATGGTGGGGAATTTTCCAATTTTCATCGTTTCTCCGCAGCTATTTGAGATACGAAATGACTTATCATTGTAAAGTTATAAAACTATTAAAGATAAAAAATCTTTTATTTGAAATATATTTTTATAAAACCAATAATTTCTGAGCTATAAGCAAATATATACACTTTTTAATTCAGGTATTTGAAAATGAATTTTATTCTTATTCTCTTTGGTGGACAAAGATGTTTCTCTTTGCTCAATTTTTCTGTAACAATGTTCCTAGTTCCTAATTCCATAGAGTAAGTAACAGTGTATATTATTTTAGTTATGATCTTTGGTGTAGTGTTAATACGACATTTTATAGACCTATTTGTTCGTTTCAGAAATCTTACGAGTTTTTAGTCTATTTTAAGAGAAAAACTGGGGAAAGTCTGTGCGATGCGCCGTACATTTTTTTTATCACTGCGTCTTACTACCTGTTCAGTTTATACCCTTATGTACTAATTACGCTAATGAGTTAAGGATGAGGAAGGTTGAATTTAAGAGGAGGTGTACCCTCACTTGCGTAGAATGAATGGTTTTCCACTCTCCCTACACGTAAATGCAGGTACACTTCCTATTTTCACACGTATTTTTCAACGCATTAGAGTATTTAGTACGTATGCTTATATCCCGAACGGGTAGTAAGACGTGATACTAAAAAACAAATACCATTCTTCCTCCTTCGACATTCCATATCCGATCACGCGGTCTGAGGCGTCAGCCTCTTGTTGTACCGGGTTTGGCCCTCGACGTAAGAAGGTCGAGACTAAAATAAAATCTGTTCCGAGTGCACTGTGGAGATGGTTTTCAACATATGACTATCACTGTGGTGTTTTTTCATCCTATAGTCACTCTAATGCTGGTGCAATTTGGTGCAAAGAGAGTATATTTCCATCCTCCCTCACTTAACCTCACGCCCTCCCCCCGAATCCGATTCCAACCAAAAATGAATCGGTGTGAAAAAAGAGGTTTTTTTCCCCCTTATCGATAAAGTGGGAAATGAACGTTATTGGCTCTAGTCTTTGTGTTTGTTTCTTATTTCAAGTCCGAATAGATTGGAAAATTACACTTGTACACGGGAATCGATCCCAGGACCTTTGACTCCGCGCGCCAATGCTTTACCACCGAGCTATTCAGGGATCGTCCCGTGCTCAGGGTCTTTATCTTCACTCATAGTTTAAGGCAGAGTCTGTGATGGACATGTGGATATAATAGGATACAGGCGACTCGGTCGTGCCTTCAGGCAGCCAATGGTATAAATACATTTGTACGTTCCAAGCGAATCAAAATGGAAGAAAGCAACGATATCAATTAAGCCTAATTAATTATAGGTCTATATGAAAGGCGATGTTTGAGGTCTTGGGGGCTTCGCCTTTCATATAGGCCCTTTCCTTAATTGTTTAGCCTTGCTTTCTTCCATCTTGTTTCAAGGCTAAAAATTTCAGGTGGGCGTCAAATACGCCAGAAATAATATTTTAACAACCAGCTGGGATCGAACCCCCGTAAACTGAGGGACCCCGATTTACAGGGGTGGTCCCCGAAATAAGAAATATGACCCGGACTGGTTAAGTATCCGATTTGTTAAATAAATTAATGCATTTTGAAAAATGTTTGGATTAAATAGCCTACAAATGTTTTACTCAAACTAATAGCCAAAAAGTATAAATTTAAAATCCAGCAACCTTTCTCATCATTAGGGCTGTAGCCTGCGACTATTTTTTTATCACTCGTTCAGAATTTCTTACCCTTAACTTTTGGTCTTAATTGTACTTGGGCCAGTTTTTATTTATTTTATTTTATTTGAGATATTTAACGTTCACTTTCTGAACCGACTGATTATATCAGCGCATGAGGATTTCAATGAACGAGAGCGAAAATGCTCACCAATTTTGTTGAGAAAGGTATTTTTACATACCTTCCAGGGATCTCTTATAAACCACAATCAACATGGGACCGACGCCTTTACTTCCGTTCATGATTGATTTTAAAACAACATTCCCCAAACATGGAAGTGAAAAAATGTTCACTTTACTGTAGATGGCTGTCCGTACCACTCGACTAAGTGACTAGTAAGTATTTGATCCGTCAGTCGTACCGAAGAGGATCATGGGTCATCTCTATTCTCTCGCATACTAGGAACTCGTCAAACATTTCGCAGTAAGCGAGGCTATACATTATGTAATCCAGGCGAGATAAAATTATCAATGTTAGGTTCATAGTAAGAAAACATCTGCTAACTTCTTGCTTTCTTAGTTTAGGGAATTACAAACTCTAATAAAGTTCATTGCTTCACTTGAAAAAGTATGTCACCTATCCCTATCTTGAGCTAGTTCTATCCAGTCCACCTCTTTATACCCTATCCCTATCTTGAGCTAGTTCCATCCAGTCCCCCTCTTTACACCCTATCCTTATCTTGAGCTAGTTCCATCTAGTCCCCCTCTTTACACCCTATCCCTATATTGAGCTAGTTCCATCCAGTCCCCCTCTTTACACCCTATCTCTATTTTGAGCTAGTTCTTTCCAGTCCCCCTCTTTACACCCTATCTCTATTTTGAGCTAGTTCTTTCCACTACACCTCACTACACCCTATCTCTATATTTATCTAATTCTGTCCAGTCCACCTCATTACACCATATGCCTATCTTGAGCTAGTTCTTTCCAGTACACCTCATTACACCCTATCTTGAGCTAGTTCTATCCAGTCCACCTCATTACATCATGTAATAGCTTTTATTGCTGTATTGGAACTTATTTATTAATGTATCCATTCCTGATAAATTAAACTGAAGTGCACAATTTTTAAACTTGGTATATCTACATTGCATTCGTTTCGTTAAAATTTCACTTCTCCGACACCTTAGCTGAGTCGGTAACGTGCCTGCCTACTGAGCTAAGGGACCCGAGGTTCGACTCAAGGCATGGTCGATAAATTTATCCTTGATGAAATGTGGTTTTGCCTATTTCACAGTGATTAATTAACGGCATGGAGACTGGCTGTTGTGTCTGATCCAGGTTTAAGTCAGTTTATTATAATTAGTGTGCTAAAAAAATCACTCGGTCCTGAAAGTGTACTTTAGTAAAGGCCTATAAAAATATATAAATCTTTTCTTTAAAAAAAATTATGGAAATTTTCCGGTAAATGTTTAAAAACAGAAAATTTTCCATCCAACATCTCAGTTAACTATCAAACAAAAAACCAAATGTGGCTATCCTTGTATCATAATCAAAGCCCCTCCTGTAACCGTTCCTCCAAGATCGAACACACGACCAACCATTAGATTACCATTATGTCCCGAAGAGGAGAGAACATGGTAAGAGGAGTGAGGGGGGTAAGGGGGAGGTAATACAAGTCTTTGCTTTATGTTTTTGTCCACGACAGTTCGGAGCCAGGCCCATTTTAAAAAGTTGACAAGTACCACCATTGACTGCAGAAAACAGACACTTGTAATCATTGTTTCACATACCCTACTACCCACCCTCCCCTTAAAAAATGGTCAAGAGTTTGAAAGAAGGGACTGGCCTGTTAAGGGGGGATTGTGTTGTCTTCACGTTGTTATACTAGATATCATATCTGAGGTAAATTCCAGTCGCCACTGGACTTTGGAGTCGTGGTAAGTGGTAACTGACAATTAGTAGAGGATTTTTATTTCAAACATTGGCTGAAATTCCACTAATGTTAGACAATGTGTGAATAATTATTATTTGCTAAGTAAAACTAGATTATCAATCAAAAGAGTTAATACAGTTTTAGTTGGCTAACGCGCTAGTCGTGTTGAGCCCGACTGCCGAGAACTGGTGAGGTTCGAATCTCGGTCGAGTGAACTGGGGATGGTTTTTTTCCTAAATAGTTTTCCACTCTCCCTCCACGCAAATGCGGGCTCACGTCCCCTAAACTCAACCTTCCCCATTCCTAATCCACTAGCGTAATTAGTACTTAAGCGTATAACCCGAACGGGTAGTAAGACGCGGTGCTAAATTTAAAAAAAATACAGTTTTATAATAATACTTCCCTAAGAACTACTGTATAATTGGTTTTTCCATAACTTATTGAAAGGACAGAAAATATTAATCAAACTTTTACGTTTTTTGTTTCGTGATTGTGTCAACAAGATATATTATAGCGCATGAAATAATAAATGAGAAAGTATTTTATTCACGCCTGTATCTTCTTATAACCGTCCACCCAAAATAGATAACGTTTTAAAAAAATATATAATTTAGAGAAAGAAGCAAACTACAAAATATTTGTTTCAACATAAACCGAACGCCATTTTTATGACATCACCAAACACCGATATTTGGTCTGGTTCGCCATCTTAATTTGTGAAGATAATGCAGCCTTTCAGAAGCTCTCATTTGTAAAACATTTTTAAGTGAACCAAAGACACCGCTTCTACAAAATAAAGAAACATAGAAACGGTTAGTTTAATAAGTTCATGTTTCAATAATGTAAGAAACGGTTAGAAGAAAATCATCACTAAAAACATGTTTGTTTGTTGTGAAAATTTTGACTGCCATAAATGACAATAAACTCAACGTATGGTCTTGCAGATCATATAGTTTGGCGAATGAATACATGAAAGTAACTCTAATAACTTTTGCTAGCTGTCACCACCGCCCCAGTGGCGAATCGACTGTAACTTGTAACTGTGAAACAGTGTTGTCACTCTTGTTTTTGTGTGTTCAATCTTCCAATAGGAACCTTGACTACCTGTGACGTCACGACCGGTCAAGATAGGATTTCCCATGTTAATGAATTTACGTTTTACTCAGCGAGTTTTAAAGATATAACGTTGAAACAAAAAACATAGATTCTTAAATAATTCTAAAAATTGTCCTACAGGGTCACAAAATTATTATTTTTATTTTAAAGTAGTTTTTTTTGTAAACGTATTTTTTTTATATAATTAATCCTCTACAACTTAGGCTATTTGTCTTGGTCACGAAAATGTTCTGTAGGAGTCTTCCTGTCAGGATGAAGATTAAAAAAGTCCCTGGTAGCGTTTTTCTATCTAGAACAGGAAACAAGGAAAAGGTAAAATTAAAGAGCCAGTCAATGTTTTCAAGGCGCAAATATTAAAGTGACTGTGTAAACTCGTCAGAAGAAGAGGGAAAGGGTTATCTGCACATAGACAAGAGACCTCTCAGGGTGAACTTCTCATTTTCTTCCCTCTCATTATATTTTGTGTATTATCGTCTAAGTGTTTTAGTGCTTAGACTGCTTAGGTGCGTCAAGTTAAGATGCAACCCGCTTCGCAAAATAGCTATGAAATCTACAAGTAGGCAACGTCGCTAACAAATCTTGCAACGCTGGTTTGTAGATGTTGCCAGTAGCTCCTTCTTATCCCAGCATACCACCTTCAGACATAACTGAAAGCGAGGAGATTTGGCAACAATTAACTGAGAGAGAGAGAGCGAAGATAAAACTTTTCACCATAAAAACTTCTAGTTGTCTCAGAGGTGATAATGGGTGTAGTAATTTTGAAAAAAGAAAAAAAAGAAGAGAAGAATTTAAAGTTGTTGTAAAAAGAGTGTCAATTTAACACTGTTCTCTTTTATGTTTCTTAGCTCATGAAATAAAAAAATAAGAAACACACAAAGAAAGTGCCACAGAAAGTGATATGTTTTAATTTGTTCTGTTTAATGTTCTTTAAGAGGCATCGACCTTTTTAAGTCGCTTGACTTTGTCTGGATACACCATTTTAATAAAAAAGAGAGAAGAAAACATGAAACGGTTTATTAACCGAGGAAATGCACTTTTTTTTTTGCAATGTGTTTTACTTCCTACCCATACGGGTGTATGACCCGCTTCTGTGGTCGAACGGTCTAAGGCGTCACTCTCGTGTTGGACTGGCCTGATTAGGACGGGGAGATCGGGGTTCGAACACCGGTAGGGTGTACTGAGGGTGGTTTTCCCTAAATGGTTTCCCGCTTTCCTTCCATGCAAATGCGGGTATTTTATCTTTAAAATGCTTCCTCATCCCTACTCTATTAGAGTAATTATTATATATGCCTATAATCTGGACGGGTAGTAATACGAGGTGACAAAAAATATATCATTATTATTATTTAGCACCGCGTCTTACTACCCGTTCGGGTTATACGCTTAAGTACTAACTACGCTAATGGATTAGGAATTGGGAAGGTTGAATATTGAGGAAGTGAACCCGCATTTGCGTGGAGGGAGAGTGGAAAACAATTTAGGGAAAACCACCCCCAGTTCACCCGACCGAGATTCGAACCACGATCTCCCCGTCCTCGGCGGTCGAGCTCAACACAACTAGCGCGTTAGCCAACTACGCCACCGAGGCGGGTAAGAAAAAATATATATATATATATACATATTATATGTTTGTGTACTAATTACGATAGTATGTTAGGGCTGAAACTAAAGGAGGTTGAATACAGAAGAGGAAGTGTAACCTCATTTGCGTGGAAAGAGAGTGGAAAACAATTTAGGGAAACTCACCCTCAATACACCCGACTTGGATTTGAACCCCAATCTCCTCGTCATCGGCAGTCTATTGCGAGAGTAGTGCGTTAGACCATGCGGCCGCTGAAGTGTGTTTGTGTAGAGAAGATTGTTAAATAGAAAAGTATGCACCAGCATTTGCAAGACGGAATAGTTAGTGACCCTAAACACAAAACAAAGAACTCCAAACACACCCAACTAGAAATCAAACCCAACCTCTAAAACCACACGTTAATAATTAAACCATACTTCTTTTTTTTTAATTTATAAAATCAGACCAATCTAATTTTTATTTTATTTTAAGCGTTAAATAACACGCAATAAGCCTATACTTTAAAACACATTTAAAATAATTATCTCTAATTTTAGAAGGAGGGAGAAAAAATGTTAACACTTTAATCCAACAAGTTGTAATTACCAATTTAGTTGGCAGCATGTTGTAATTACGTTTTCTAAATAAAGTTCACCCCCTCCCACCCTCCAATCTCGCCCATATTCGTGTGTCGTTGGACTTAACAAGACCCGTCTAACCCACACACACTCGCCACCTAGCCATTGATTAGGCAGCTAGGCACCTAATTAACACCAACCTGGAAGTACAGTCTACACCAACAACTCTATAGTAAAAGTACCTAATCTTGAGTCGACGTCTACTTGGACCGTTACCCGCCTCGGTGGCGTAGTTGGCTAACGCGCTAGTCGTGTTGAGCTCGACCGTCGAGGGCGGGGAGATCGAGGTTCAAATCTCGGTCGGGTGAACTGGGGGTGATTTTTCCTAAATGGTTTTCCACTCTCCCTCCACACAAATGCGGGTTTACTTCCTCTAAATCCAACTCTCCCAATTCCTAATCCATTAGAGTAATTAGTACTTAAGCGTATAACCCGAACGGGTAGTAATACGCGGTGCTAAATATTATTATTATTATTATACTTTGACCGTCTTTAGTAAATATACTCCAATTTTCATAGAAAGGGCTTTTTTTAGAAAATACAAACATGTTTTACGGTCAACATTAATAATAATTATTATTAGCACCGCGTCTTACTACCCGTTCGGATTATACGCACTTACGCTAATGTGTAATGGTAGGGTGATTGTGAAGATGAAATGGAGGACCTACAGTTTAAAATTAATAATATCTATCAAAAGTGACAACCGCAGATCATATGACTTGACGTAGTGAAATTAGATCTAGTAACTTTCTATAACTGTCAGATAAGGCGCTTCCCATCAAAACTATACCCGCTTCGGTGGCCGCATGGTCTAACGCGCTACTCTCACGTTAGACTAGACCGCAGATGACGGGGAGATCGAGGTTCGAATCCCGTGCGGATGTCCGAACCAACGTAAGACGCTTCTTTCACGTCAACCTTTTGGATTCCCTTTCAAACCTTAAGTCAGTAAAAATGGGAAAATGTTTCTAAAATCTGGAAAAGTCAGAAGATTTCATAAAATAAGTCTCGTAGCCATCCTGAAAGTAGTGAATAAAGCTAACGTACAGGTAGAACCAAAAGCTAAACGAAAAAAAAACAACTGAGAATACTCGTCGCTGGCTATTATGTTGTGCACTGGTGCCAGATTTTACATTAAAATTTTTTTTAATCAACTGACAGGGCTGCCTTAAGCAAAATTTTATGCCCGGGCGAACGTTCATTTTGGCGCCCCCCCTCCCCTATCACATTATTTTGGTCCAAAAATTGTCTTAATTATTTTGGTCACAATAATTGTTTAATTTCTCGAAAGTAAATCATTACAAGACGAAAATTAATTGATGTTCTTGTCAGGGGTTTCCCCCCGCCTTTATTATGTATATATTCGGATTTTTTTGGCAAGCAATATGAAATTTAAAAATTTAAATTTGATAACTTTAATATTACGAATTTTTGTGACATCGTTTGAATTTAGATTGGGAGAAAGGGTGGATGGTCAAAACACGTAAGATTAAAATGTTACGCGGTTTATGGGTGACTCCTAAATAAAAAGTTGTAACATTTTTATATTTTGATTTATCGAGCTGTCTTTTTCTTGTCATAAAAAATCACGTCTTATTCCTCAGACTGTATAATATTGTAAATAAACGTTAATAATAAATGTGAAATACTAACGATGATTTCTCTCCTTCCCCAGCGAGTGCCTCCAAGAAACAGCAAGTCCCGACTCCGACCGAGGCCCCCCGCCCAGAGACGCCGCCCGGACAGCAACAGTTCCAGCCCCCTGACACCGCCGACGCCTCTTTATACGACGGCGCCCTGTTCGGCAAGCCCGGGGGCTACCGTAGTAGCGGGCAGACCGTGTACGGGAGCGGTGCCATGAACCGGGGACTCCCCCCCATGTACGGCGGGGCCATGCCCATGTACGGCGCCGGAATACCTCCCCCCGTATACACCAGGTATCGCGGCATCTACAACGGCTATACTGGCCCAGGAGGGGTCCCCATACCGCTCTTCGAAGGTGGGAGGGTCCCCATGTACGTCGCCAACGGTAAGGTATACACGCCTATGTACCCCTCCATGGGCGGCCGGGCTCTGCCCCCGATGTACGAGGAAGGTCAGGACGTGCCGAGCTACCGGAGCGGGGCTGGTTCCCCCATGCGCAACGGAGGGGGCGCCACGATGCACGGCAACGGGCAGCTGAGACAGTTGGGGGGTTCCCCGGTGATGTATGGCAGCGGGGCCGTGCCCGAGCACGAGATCGACCGGGGGATCCCGCCCCCTCAGCACTCCCTCTCTGTACCCGAGGAAGAGGTCGAGGAGGAAGACGAGAACCACCCCTGCGGGGGGGAGTGCAGGGCGGTTGAGTTTGCGTGCATGGGGTCGTGCTCGTGCATCCCGGCGTTGTGGCGCTGCGACGGGGACCCCGACTGTGAGGGGGAGGAGGACGAGATGGGGTGCGGGGAGGATCCGGGGCAGGACGACGGGCAGTGTCTGATGGCCGAGAGGCAGGTCCGCTGTCCGCGCACCAGGAAGTGCATCAAGGAGGAGTGGTTGTGTGACGGGGAGGATGACTGCGGGGACTTCTCCGACGAGACGCACTGCGGTGAGTTCTAGAGTCCCTCCTACTCCAGTTCTCGACGTCCCTCCTACTCCAGTTCTTGACGTCCCTCCTACTCCAGTTCTTGACGTCCCTCCTACTCCAGTTCTCGACGTCCCTCCTACTCCATTTCTTGACGTCCCTCCTACTTCAGTTCTTGACGTCCCTCCTACTCCAGTTCTAGACGTCCCTCATACTCCAGTTCTCGACGTCCCTCCTACTCCAGTTCTAGACGGCCCTCCTACTCCAGTTCTCGACGTCCCTCCTACTCCAGTTCTAGACGTCCCTCCTCAATCTAAGAGGAAATACATTATCGTTAACTTGGAGAGGCGAGGAGAAAGCCAAAGTGATTAATCACATGTGCATTCGTATGGGTTTCGAACCTCTGACCTCCACGTTGCCAACAAACCAAACTAGCCGATGGAGACGACTTAGTCCTCGAGGTCACCGATGCGGTTTTGGTGAATTATTAATATTATTAGATTAGTCCATGTAAAAGTATTATTATTCCGACCTCTTTGAATCGTGCCATTACTAGCTACAGTCCAATTTTCTTATGAAGGATCTTTTAGAAAATACAAACACAATATTTCGCGGCCAACTTTGGTAACATTTTAATATTATTATTGTTATTTCATTAGTATTGATAATATCTATCAAAATTGACATCCGCAGGTCACATGACTTGACGTATGAACAAGTGAAAGTAGGTCTGGTAGCTTTGCTAGCTGTCAGGTAAGGAAGGCCTTCCTATGAAAATTGGACTGTACACTATATATATATATATAGTTAAAGTAATGTAGCCAAACCCATAGCGGTGGTCACGCAGTACAATAAGTCGGGATCACGATGGACAGGATTGCTGGTGACGGGGTAGTCCGTTATTCGAATCCCTGCTGGATGTACTGAGGGAGTTTATTTTACTAAATGGTTTTATCACACACTCACCACGCAAATGTGGGTACACTTCCTCTAAAATTCTACCCTTATCCTTATTCCATTAGTATAATCAATGCATTCGTATTAACCCGCTTCGGTGGTCGAATGGTATAAGACGTCACTCTTGCATTAGACTAAGACTGCCGATGACGGGGAAATTAGGGTTCGAATCCCGGTTTGGTGTACTGAGGGTGGTTTTCCTAAGTGGTTTCCCATTCTCTTTCCACGTAAATATGGGTATATTACCTTTAAAATATGGTGACCTGGCGGTCTAGGGGTAAGGTGTCAGACTTCTGTTCTGGGTGGTCCGGGGTTCAATCCTCGGTCCCGGCACAGATTTATCTGATCGCCAAACCCTTCCTTCACCTCTGACAAGACGTGTATTAATCATAACTTGTGAATGTGAGGAATGCCAGGCCTC
>CABFWO010002704.1:94331-104634 GCA_902155825.1 Timema genevievae
ACGGGTAGTAAAACGTGGTGCTAAAAAAACCCTCAGAATTGGAAGCTACCTATAAGTATGTTTACCTGGTGGTCTAGGGGTAAGGTGTAGGACTTCTGTGTGCTGAGGGTCCGGGGTTCAATCCTCGGTCCCGACACAGATTTATCTGATTGCCAAACCCTTCCTTCACCTCTGACAAGACGTGTATTAATCACAACTTGTGAATGTGTGGAATTCCAGGGCTCCACCGTGGTTCGGATTCCACGTTAAACTGTAGGTCCTCCATTTCATCTCACAATCACCCTGCCATTACACATTAGCGTAAGTGCGTATAACCCGAACGGGTAGTAAGACGTGGTAATAATAATAATAATAATAATAATAATAATAATAATAATAATAATAATAGCGGTAAACACATGAACAATAATACTATTTTTCGATATTAGAATGTAGGTATAAGATCTGTGCTACGTAACACTGTGATGAACCCCCCCCACCCACCACTTACCTATGTAACACTTTGCAGACATTAGCTCGCCCATCTCAACAGCGTAACGTGATCTATGGATGACACCTAAACGCTATCACACTTAGAAATCAATATACAAAATATAAATAGAAGATAATGTGAGGTTCATCCTGTGAGGTCCTCTTGTTTACCAGCTGATAGCACTTTCCCTCTTACACTAACGAGTATAAACACTCACTCTACTATTGGCGCCTGAAGCAGTATCGACTTTCATTTCAGAATTATATTTTCCTTGTTTCCAATTCCTAGATAGACAAATTCTTCCGCGGGCTTTTTTGTTAAGCCTACATCCTGCCAGGAAGATTCATAAAGGACATTTTCGTGAATAAATCAAATAGTCTTGGGTTGTTAATCCATACTCACTAACTTATCCACACTTCCCTATCCTTGCATACTCCCTTCGTTTCAACAACATCCATACACCGAGTTATAAATGATTAAATAAAAAAATACAGTTAGTAAAACACTACAAGAACAAAAAAATAATTTTGTGACAAGGTAAGACCATTTTTAGATTTATTTAAGAATTTATGGGTTTTGTTGAACTGTTTTATTCTTAAAACTCGCCAAATAAAACGTAAAAAACATTAACATGAAAAATATGACATTTCATCAAAATCCAGGTCTTTACAATGAAGGTAGGACATAAAAATCTACTGCGCCGGGATGATATGAAGGTAGAGATGTGGGTATTATAGCGGGGGCATAGACGAGAAGATAGAAGAGTCTTTTTCTTCAAAAGTTCGTCTTTATATCCAATTAGTAAATATCTATGCGTTATAAATGGGTGGGACTTATTAGCCATACTGTCTTAGTTTCAGCTAGTTGGTAGGTAGTGTGCTGATATGTGTAAAAAGTGTATTTAAAAAAAAAGACTTTTTCAGGTATAGATTGTGCATTAGTTATTCCATTTTAATTTCCTGGAAACTCTGTCAGTATCCGGCTTTAAATTCGATAGCAAACCCCTCTCCCCCTTTCCCCCCTGCCCAATCAGGCTCGCCAATTTATTCCCTATTAATAACTTTCATAGCTCATTTGAGTATGACGTCACTAGTGAAGGGGTTCTTTCAGGAAGGAAAATTTGTCGCACTAAGTTGGTAACATCTACAGCTGCCACGTGATGTGTTTTTTTTCCAATACTCTTAGACAAGTCATCAAATAAAAAAATACACAGACCCACTTCGGTGGTCGAATTGTCTAAGGCGCGATATATTGGACTACCGAAGACGGGAAGATCGGGGCTCGAATCTAAAGAATTTCCCACCCTACTTCCACGCAAATGCCGGTACATTTCCTCTAAATTCAACCTTTATAACCCCTAGCACATGAGCGTAATTAGCACATAAGCGTATAAACCGAACGGGTAGTAAGACCCGGTGCTAACAAAAAATAGCCAACCAGCAAACGGGATCAACATGTCCTGTGATCCGCGACACTTTTCCTTCAATGACGCAACAATGTGTAGACAAAATATGTGACGTCATTTAAGTCTCAAAAGGTGTTTGTTCTATTCGTTGCAGGCCTGGCTGCTCTATATAGAGTCAAAATCTTTGAGAATACAAACGGGTAAACATTGATAATATTTTACTATATTATTATTCTGAAAATTGAAAAATGACACCTGGACACGGGAATCGAACCCGGGACCCGTGTCCAGGTGTCATTTTTCAATTTTCAGAATATGATATCTAGATGGAGTAATTTCCCACTAATAAGCATAAGTAATAGCTCTGGCTATTAATTCTTTATATTATTATTGTTGTTTCATAGGCACACTAGAATTGCGATTATACGGTGGCATTCCGGACCGGATAATGGAAAATCCGGATAGTATGGAATCCAGGTGTAAATAATTTTTAAGTATGGGTTTGTCTACTTTTTTTTTTAATTTTCACAGGACATTTAACTTTGTTTTAATAGAATCTGCCCATTTTCTGGTTGAGATGTAAAATAGGAATATTTTAATTTGTAGAAGGGCAGCAAAAATTAAACGAGAAAGAAATATTTAAAATATTTACGATACAGTATTTTATTTTGGAAATGTAACATCGGCTACATAGCAAGAACCAAATGAAAATATAGTGTCAAATGGATTACATTATAAATTCAGTAAATGTTGGATATGTACCGGTTTGTTTATTTTAAAACGCACTTGTTTAACACCGAGAACGGGGCCGGATAATCGAAGGCCGGAAAATCGTGACTCTAGTCTATCTATATTATATATAACAAAAATGACATCTGTAGATAACACGATCACATCTACTAGAGGTGTGAGACGGAAATTTTCTGTTTAGCAAAATTTACTGAAAATAATCTATCCTTTCTTTTTTTCTCGTAAAATCTTTAATTATATTCCGGTCATTTAAATAAGTTCTAATACAGCAATCACGCCGATTCCAGTCCTTTTCTCATGTCCGCGTATCGACTACAACGCTTGTTGGTTGAACGTGTAACTAATATCGGGTCTGCTGAAGACCCAGATATTTTAATATTTTAATACTTTAATATTCAAAGCCTTAAGGAATGCATCTCCTTCCCATGGTTTTTAAAGATCTGAAAATTTTACCGAAAAAAGAATGTTCATTTCAAATTGCCATAAATTGTTTGGATTTAATTGTAGATTTATCATCAATAATTTAACTAAAATAATTTTAAGGTTTGCTTGAATATTATTATTTAATATTACCCCCCTCCCCCCTACACACACACTTTTTAATAGGCTCTAGGTACCACTTCCCTTAACCCAGCCCTTGCACCTAATTAGTGCACCGCAAGCCACCACTGCGGAAAATTTTTATATGTGCCTTTGAATACATAAAAGTAGATCTATAAAAAAAATAGTAACTTTTCTAGCTTTCGGACAAGAGTTTTCCTATAAAAATTGGTTTTTACGAACCCCATTAATAATAACAATTTTCCTTCATAAAATAATATTTATAAAAATATATATCCTCATACTTATATTTGTTAAAATCTACCCTTATAAACTTGCCCCTTCAAACGACCCTTGCGTTGGTTTGTGCCTTTAGGCTGCCTCTTGCCTTTGGCAGGGTGCGGCGAGAGAATCGATACTCTCTACGAAATATTAATTATCCCCTCCTCTTTCCCCGTCCAAAACAATCCANCAGTATTGTCGACTTGGCTACTGGCCCAGACACATTTCGTAACGGAGATCTAACATCGTCTGTTTTAGTTACAGTAGTGGCCGATACTGTCAAGAGCGTTGTAGTCGACATGTTATCACGATATCGTGTATATTACAAGGTTGTGACACTCATCTAGAGTCGTGCATGGCAGCCATTACGGCTCGAGTTTCTACTTTGCTGTAAATGTGCCGATATGTTTCAGAGAAAACCTTTTACGACAAATGAAAAGAAAAACAACGTCTGATAAAGATGAATGGTAACTAAAATCAAACAAAACGACACTTCCATTGATGTTTTATTTAATTCTGGGTAGTTATAAATGGTAGAGCTTTATTTTATATTTAAAAAAAGCTCTTTCACGCTTATTTTTTCAAGTCTTCGTAGGGAAGATAATATACTTATTAAAAGTTATAAAGTGCCTTTAACACAACAATAGTTTTTTCGAATAGAATAGCGTCTGATAAAAGCTCACTCTGATATTTTGTTATACATACATAGAGAATTTAAGAGTAATTCTAAATGTTTTAGAATGCAAACGTCACTATGGGCAGTTTCAGATGGTACAAGCATGAACATGAACCTCTTTGGATGGAAAGATAGTAAATTCAAACGTAAGTATGGGCGGATCAATAAATTATTTGGACTAGTACATTTTTTTACATTGAACGATTCCAACGTAAATACGAACACAGCTATGTTGTAAAAAATAATAAATTTACACGTAAACATGTTAAAAATTCAGTCTTAACGATGATAAATTCACGATTAAGGATGTAAAACTTCAGATGAGAAAGTGATAAATTCATACGTAACTACATGAATAAAATCAAAGGTAAAAATATGTGCATTCAAACGCTATCTATGGGAAAAATTCAGACTCAACAATGATAAAAATGTAAACGCAATAGTGAAAAAAAATAATTCAAACGTAAACCTCTTGGTGGAGAGGAAAATGAGGGGAGGGGGGGGGGGCGTTAAGCGTAACAATGATAGATTCAAATGTAAACATGGAAAAATTCAGACTTAACAATGAGAAACGCAAACTTATACATGTTGAAACTCGCACATAAAATATGAGTTGAGCATTTTAAAAATGCTGCCTGTGTTAATATAACATGGAATATAAGGTAGAAAAAAATAATAATAGGCACAAATAGAAGGACTTTCTTGTCACACATAAATATAAAAGTTCATAGTAGACTAAAAATAAATATAGCAAACAAGAATTCTTCCCTCCCGCTTACGAGGAAAAGAAAAAATTCTCCCCTTCGAATTAGACCCAAAGAATAGAGCATACATGCAAGGTAGGGTGGAGTTAATATCCTACTGACATTTCCTCCCTTCTACATAAACTAACGCACCCCCCCACTCTCCCTAACTTTTACCGCTATATACCCACCCCTTCCACTTTCTTGTTTCCACCCCAACTATTACAACCCCTCTCTCACGCAATACGCATTCAGGATTTTTTTTTTTTTNCCGCAATACGCATTCAGGATTTTTTTTTTTTTAGGGATGAACACTGCATCATGACTCGGTAAATTCCCCTAACGGAGGGCGCGTGAGGGGGTGCGAAGGTAGGCTATGAATAATTAAAAACCTCTAAAATCCCTTGTTTTGAGTTCTTAGAGGTGGTCTTTCTAAATCTGGTTAGTTTCGGGGTATTTTTTTTCCAGGTTTGGTTGAGCGCTCTAGTTGGCAGGCGGGTTATCCGTGGAACCACAATCTTGCTGTATGTATTAATTGTAGCCTATGCTGAACATTAAAAAAAAATCAAACATGTCGTGTATGAATTACAGAAAAACAAAAGAAATTGAGTAGATAGAGGAAAAATAATAGAGGGTGAGAGAAAAAAAGTTTAAGAATAAAACTATTTACTATAACTCCATTTTCATTGTTCAAAAAATAATTTTTTCGTACATACACATATTATATATATATATATATATACACACATTTTTTTAATATATATAAAACTAGTATAGTTATATATATATTTACTAATAATTTATATATTAATTATATATATATATATATATATTCATAGATTTCCTGGCTACAGATCCAGAGGTTCCGAGTTCGATCTCCGGTGCTTCCAAAACTTTTCTGTGAGGCAGTGAGTCTAGAACGGCGTCAAACTTAGCATCGTGAGGACAAACGAGGAGCGATACTTGAATAAATAAGTAGCAGCAATGGTTTATAAAACTGAGATAAACGGCCGGAGGTCTCGTTGTGTTGAGTGCTGACCACATGACACCTTCTATCCGCGTATGTTGGCATAAAGGCGAGAGACGCTCGGTCGGTATAGCTCGCTTGTGGGAGTTTTTTATATAGTCGTCCTTATTATATGTGCTATGGCCACAAAAAATGTTTAAAAAAAATTTGAATGAACTTATTTATCGGTCGCCGAACAAAGAAGTCTTCATTCTGTGCCGGCAGAGGACTGAACACGACGTGTGTTCGAGAATAAAGGGGCTCGAATGAGGCGTTGCCCTCTTTTTTTAAAAAAGCAAAAAATCGGAGGCACGTGCGACAATTTCAGATATAATAATCTATTCTCTTGCACAACAGACAACGGCAGGTGCGCGATATTTTAAAAATACATCTCTGAAAAATACAAACTTTTTATCCCCATTATCTTATTAATGGGCAGATCTGTATAAAAATGAGGTGGCCCAATGGCTAAATAATTTTATGGTAAAGGAAATCGATAAAACTAAAGAAAAAAGAAAAAAATAAACTACTAAGAGTAAATTTGATGAAGAAAGCCCACCTAGGGAAAGAGGAAAAATGTGGGAAGAATCCAATGCACAAAGGTGACATCTTCTTCCTTTCTTATGTCTTCTATAGTAGAAATAGTCACACACACATTTTAACACAAATAGAATTAAAAATGAGTACCTAACTTATCGATACTTCTTTTTGGATATTAGAAATGAGTACCTAGCTTATCGATTCTTCTCTTTCAATATTAGAAATGAGTACCTAACTTATCGATACTTTCGATACGACTCTTGTTTGTACCCAAGGGCGCCCCTACCGTCACTTCCATCCAGTCAGTTGCTCAGGACCCAGAAGTGAATAGTTCCTCAGGTTTCTGACAGCACGTTGACAAGGGGGGCTGATAAGATGGTTAGGGGGAGGTTGCTTTGAGTTCTCCCGACAGGAAATGTGCTGAGTAGGGATCCTAACTGAGTTGAGTGATAAGACGGGCGAGTTGAGATCAAACTGTGAGAAAAAGAGGAGGGTTTGATGAACGAGGGGGGGAAGAGAGTATTATTGAAGGGAGGATTAAAGTAAAGGAAGGCCTAGCCTAGAGGTATGAACAGGGTGGAGGGGGGGTCTGCAGTAATGTCGGCGCTAAACAAACATGGCGGAATGAGAAAATAGGGGGTGTGGCGTGAGGGTGGAAGTGTAAAAGAACGTAAAGTAGATACAGTCACATTTTAATAAGAAGAACCTTTCAGAGTTTTATTTTTTACTTTCTCTTTAACCCTCGGAGGATATTGCAATCATAAAAAAAAACTGAAGATTTTGTTTCCGAAAAAGTGGTTTTCTCGGATCGGTCTAAAACTTGGTGTTTAGGGTTTTCATAAGGTCCCACTGAGGTGTTTTTGGAATTAGATGTCTAACCCTAACTAAAATTAAGGGTAGCTTACTGAAGGGCAAAAAGAGATAAAATTGATTTTATAGAATTCCGTTTTAACGATTTCTTATTAAATTTTGTCTCTAGGGATTATTTAACTTTACAAACAAGATGGCACTTCTCGTTTTGTCAAGAAGATATATATATATATATATATATTTATGGCGGTCTTTAAAATTGGTTGTTATGCTCTTTGGTGGACATATATGTTCCTCTTTTCTCAACGTTTCTCTAACAAAGTATATTATTTCGTTTCACAAAATTATTATCTGTAAATGTCTCTATTTTAAGATAGAAGATATTCTTTAGCATACAATTTATTTTTTTCGATCAATATTGATATTATTTTATAATATTTCAGTGCCGGGAATTGTTTGTGTCTGAAAAAAACGCAGGTAATTTCGAAATAAAATAAAATAAAAATACAGGGATGTATTTTTTTTAATTCGGGACATCTAACCTGTCCTCTGCCTCTTCCTTCAGCTCCCAGAATTTTCTTCTTTCCTTCAAGTCATCCGATATTCGGAATCCTCCTCCTTCCTAAGTTCCTCTTTCCCTCAATCTTTCCTTCTATGACGTCATACAGAAGACAGTTCCTCCTAAGGAGGTGTCATATCCAGTTTGCTTTGTATCGACATCCAAAATGGTTCTCTTCTCACCCACTCTTCTTAGGACTTGTTAATTTGTCACCCTGTCTGTCTGTCCACCTGATCTTCTCAAGTCTATGAAAGGTACGGGGGAGGGGGGGTGGGGGAAAAGAGAAGGAAGACCAATTTTAGCTCAATTTTAGTTAGTGCTGCTATCTGTTATACAATCATGCGACCTTTCTAATGCACTTTATACTATGGTTAAAAGAAGTCGCTTGTCATATTTAAATTAATTAATTAAAAAAAAGTATTAGTTGGGTTGTTCATGGGGTTTTAGGTTTTAAATTATTATTATTATTATTATTATTATTATTATTATTATTATTATTATTATTATTATTATTATTATTATTATTAGCACCACGTATTACTACCCGTTCGGGTTATACGCACTTACGCGTTTTAAGAGTTGCTCTCCTGGATGAAGTGTGTAGTGTGACTTTCCCTCCTTTTTCACCTTTTACCCGTCATATAATATATTATATCTAGTGGGAGAAGGGTGATGGAAAGAGGGTTGATCCCCTTTCCTCTTTGATAAAACCTGCCGGGAGGGAGGGGGGGAGGGCGAGGGGATGAAAGGCGAAGGGACGCCTCTCGGAAGAGAACTGAAGTCCTGACAGGTCTTCTATCCCCCCCCTCCCCCCATCTCTCCAATATGTCTACCTCTGCCTTGGCAACGGCTCTTGGTTGTAAAAATAGCTCACACGATACTTTATAAGAAGGGGGGAGTCCCCCACCACCGATTGGACAAGTTCCACGTATGCTTGCATCGACATAAAGATAATTTTTTTTAAGAGCGTATAAAAAAAATGATAGTGATATTTTAGATACGAAGGGAAGATCTTTAGACAGACACAAAAGTTGTGTCTTTTTTTTAGAACCGCGTCGTACTACCCGTCCGAGCTATAGTTATGTATATGTACTAATTACACTAATGTCTTAGGTTGAATTTAGAGGAAGTGTACCCACATTTTTTTTGTGGAGGGAGTTAGAGGGGAAAAAAAACATTTAGGAAAATTATCCTCGGTACACCCGACTCGAGATTCGAACCCCGATCTCCCCGTCATCGGCAGTCTAGTCTACTGCGAGAGTATTGAGTTCGATCACGCGACCATCAAAGCGGTTTACCCATAGTTCATTGCGTGTAGATTCTTGTCATGTCGACCCGTACGACCTGAATAACCTGCAGATCTGAATAACCCTCTGTATTTGTTGTTATTATTGTTGTTGTTGTTGTGACCTTGTTAAAAGTGAATTAGCACAACTGTGACATCTAATTAAAATACTCAATTTTTAACTTTTCATAAATTCATCTAAAGTTATATATTAAATAGTTTTCTAAGGGAGCCGCCTCGTTGAGCGAGAAAATTGCCTCGCGGACATTCAGCTCTAACGCAATATTTAATTTAACTCTACGATACTTTATTTCAAAATATGGTACACGCCAAAATAAAGTCAAAATATTCCATCAACAAAACTTTTAGTTAAGAGTTTTGTTAATAAAAAACATTTTGTGAAAATGTGACATTGGTTTATTTTACGATTTTTTTTAAGTCGTATTGGTGACCTGACGGTCTAGGGGTAAGGTGTCAGACTTCTGTGTTGAGGGTGCGGGGTTCAATCCTAGGTCCCGGTACATATTTATCTGATTACCAAACCCTTCCTTCACCTCTGACAAGACGCGTATTAATCACAAATTTTTAATGTGAGGAATGCCAGACCTCCACCGTGGTTCGGATCCCACGTTAAACTGTAGGTCCTCCATTTCATCTCACAATCACCCTACCACTACACATTATCGTGCGTATAACCCGAATGGGTAGTAAGACGCGGTGACAATAATAATAATAATAATAATAATAATAATAATAAATCATATTCGCGGAGCTATGAAACCATGATGAAAAAAGGGGCTATATATTTAGCCTTCCTCCAACAAATACAGTAAATTTTTGAAAGGCTCACAACAGAAAATGTTAAGATATTTAATCAAGGGCATAGAAAACTAATTTTTCGTGGGGATTCCGCTAGAAAATCTTACCATACCTTTAGCCAATAAAAGTTTGTATACGTAAATATGAACCTCCCTAGGCCCTAACCCCCTCCTCTCTTTTTAACCCTTTTTTTTTACTTCCTCCCGTACCCTCGGAGAGAAAGTATTGTGATTGTTAAAAAATTTAAACTCGAGATTTTGATAAATGTCGATGTTTCGTGACCCTCTGAAACAAAAAAAGTAGTTCTCTCAATGCCATCTGTCTGTCCATCTGTCTGTTTCTCGGGCTGTTGCCGAAACTATTTTACCGATTGGCCTAAAACTAGGACTCTAGGGGTTTTAATAAGTCCCCCCCCC
>CABFWO010002705.1:2712-38343 GCA_902155825.1 Timema genevievae
CCCCCCCCCTTGTTTCTCTACCTCTCTCTCATCTATCGCCATCCTTTTAACCTTTTAAAAAACACTCTCAAGGCATGCAGCAAATATTAAGGACGAGGAGCGTCTCCTCTTACCTCTTAACCTGCCCACCCTTCCCAAAAGACTAGGCGAGAGATTGCAGCCGAGTGAGTTATTAGGTGAAGGATACACTCTTTGCTATTTTAAATTTAACAGTTCCGTGGATCAGGTGGAGATGATCATGTTTTGTTTTTTTTTCATTCTATTTTTTACGTGGAACCTAAGAGACTTTTTATCGTTAATATTTCAGGCAGTTGACTATCACACCTTGGGAACTTATTATGATGGTCTCAGAAACGCTTGTAGCTCGCTTGGTCCCTTACCAGGGACATTCCTCCCCTCCCCCTACCCCGACGACCCAAATAGGAGGGAGAGCAGCGCTTAAGACCCCATCTCGTGGCCGGTTAACCGGGAAATTAGATACAAGATTACGCCAGACCCGTAAAACGTATCAAAGTATGGTTTTCAGAATTATTCACCTGACAACAATCCTGTGATAATATTCTTTAAATTTTAAAATTACACCTGGACATGGGAATTGAATTCGTGACCTTTGTCTTAGGACGCCAATTCTCTTGCCTCAGAGATATCCATTTTTAAATTTAAAGAATATAATATTTATAAGCGACTATAACAGTACTTAAACCGCCTCTGTGGTCTAGTGTTAGGAGTTTCTGGTTAACAGATCCAGAATTCCCTGGTTGGATACCCGGTGCTTCCAGATTTTTCTATGAATCAATGCGTCTGGACTGGGGTTAACTCAGATTTGTGAGGACAAATGAGGAACAACTTTAAAGGAAAAGTAGGCTCTTATCCATAAAATTGAGATTAACGGCTGGAGGGTATTTTTGTGCTGACCATATGATACCTTCTATTTGCAAAAGTTGGCACTATCTACGGTAGTTGCTCGGTCGGTAGAGCTCGATTGCGGGCTGGATCCATTGAGCTTTTTTTATAACCGTACTTAACTAATATAATAGCTTGGTTTTTTAATACCTCGTGAAAATGGAATCAATTTAATAATTCTTTCCATTTAAATAATAATTTTGAAAAAATTGTTGTATATAAAAATATATGATAAACCACTGCAATGCTCTCAATTATACTAATTTTTAAAAGTAAAATGTAGAAAATCTATTCCGAGAAGATTTCTATTTCGAGCCACAAAGGTGGTTCAAGCAAAGTGTGAAGCATTTTACTTTAGCACCACGTCATACTACCCGTTCGGGTTGTACGCCTATGTAATAATTACACTAAAGGGGTTAGGGATTAGGAAGACTTAAGGTTCGCCAGAAGGGAGCGCGAGTAATTTTAAATTTGTATAGAATTGGAATTTTTTGGTCAAAATAAATAAAATATTTCTCCAGTAGCAACATAAGAGTTTAGTTTTCTGCCAATATCAACATATCTTGAATATCTGTCAAGTATATCCTGGAATTTTGTCAAAACTTTTTCTCTTTATTTAAAAACCATTGGCGTAATTAGTACATAAGCGTATAATCCAAACAGGTAATAGGACGTGGTGCTAATATATTTATTAATTAATATTTAACCATACACATTCCAGTAGAATTTAGGTCAAAAGTAATGTAGGTCCTACATTCGGAATAAAGGAATATAGGCACTGATCAGGCGAACTAAAATTATTATCTTATCTTCAATGCCTCGTTTTTTGTAATGTTTTAATCCCTGGGGCTTAGCGATACCAAAATAAAATACACTCATTTTTATATACATTTTGCTAAATACTGGAATTAGTTGAAACACCTTTGTCATTTATTTAGGATTCCTGCATTGTTTTTTCCATTATTGTTTTATGTTGTGGTGAATTTATTAGAAATAAGTTAAAGCCAACATTTAAAAGAAAGTGTATGTGTTAAAAGATGATTATTAGGGATATAGATGGTAAAAATAATAAAGATTTTGTGTTAAAAAGGTGATTATTAGGGAAATAGATGGTAAAATTACTGAAGTTTTTTTTTTTAAATGTTGGCCCTTCCTGCACTGCAGGGGGGGAAATGTATAAACAAGAGATGCTTCTGCAGGTATGTAAATGATAAAAATTCCGTAGAAGATAGTTTTATGGTGCACCCGTGATTCGTTTCTCATTTTACCTATCAGAGATATTCGTATATATCCCCTATTGGGTTATGAATGAAGAAGGAATAAGAAGGAAGGAACCAAGATGTACGTAGATGAGGGATGAAATAACAATTAGGAAAAATCTTCATAGATACACCCAGTCTATAATCGAACCCCGACTTCCCAGACTAAATGAGTGACGACCTTGCCTTTGTGTCCACCGATGCGTGTCATATCTTGTTTAAGAATTTGGAAAGGATACATCGTTAACAGAAAGAAAAATATTTTTGCATCATACTTTTTATTTTTATAATTGTATAAAACTCTCAAAATTACCATAATTTTATGGAAACCTACAAAATACACATCTGCTACAATTATAGCTATGTGTGAATTGTATACGTGACGTAATTTGACTTCATTGTTAGATTCTCTCATTTTCCTTTTTTTCCTTTTTTGCCTCTTTCAAACCTCCTACTCGCTTTTCTAAGTTTCCATTTATGTGAACGGGTCTCCTTTCAAACCCATTCGTTAGTTTGTATATTTAACTTTCCATTTTTCTTTTTTATCTCTTTTGCCTTCTTGATTTTTATTTTCCTTTGGCCATTATTTTAATTTTTCAGCCCATTTTCTTCCTCTCACTGTTGGTTGCTCCCGGCTAGAGTTTCCTAGGTTAGTATGTTCTTTGTTCTTTTATATCCACTTGTCTCTGGCGTTTCATTCTTCTGTTGATGTTCTTGATCAAAAACATGGATAGATTTTAACTCCTTTAGTAGTACACCCAAAATATGGTGAGTTTTTTTAAAACTATCTTACTTTCAAAAAGTGTGTATTTTGCAAATAAAAAATATTATTATTAGAAGAATTCGTTACATTCTTTCATGTAAAATAAAAAAAGGAGGATATCATTTCATAAATATTTGATTGTTTAATATAAAGAAGAAAATATGATAGATATATTATGATAAATGAATCACTATCTAGAATTAAATTAATAACTAACCAGCTTCGGTGGCCGAATGATATAAGGCATCAATCTCACAATATAATAGATTGCCAATTACAGGAATATTGGGGTTCGAATCCCGGTCAGCTGTATGGAGGGTGGTTTTTCCAAAATAGTTTTCCACACAAATGATGGTATACTTCCTCTAAAGTCAATCTTCCTCGTCCTTGACGCGTTAGCGTAAATAGTACATAAGCCTATAAGAGGTAGTAGTAAGACGCGGTGCTTAAGAAAATAATAATAGTAAAGTAATAATTGATTTTGGGATTTTCTTCTATGGTCGAATGGTCTAAGGTAACCTTTCCCAAACTTTGAGTTGTGGACCGGATTTTCAGTCAATTTTTTTCTCGCTACCCAAAAATTTTGTGTGATTATTTATATAAATTAAGTATTTAAAAATCTTTTAGTATAGATTCTGTTATATATATTTATATGGAAAAGTAGATATCGAATAAAAATAAGTTTTTGATAGGCTTAGTACATTTATTTATTAAGTAAATGAGCTTCCTAATTATTAGTATTACCCTGGTTTTGTTCACACAAAAAATTCAGGCTAGATAAAGGAGAGTTCAATTTTACTCTCAAATCTGGTTTAAGATCCAATATACACCTCTTTTTTTCTTTTTTTTTAAAGTTAATCAAATATCTAAAGCTATTATTTATGCTTTTAGTGAGGATTACTCGATCTAAATATCATATTTTGAAAATTTAAAAATGAAATCTGGACACGGGAATCTAACCCGAGACCTTTGGCTTATTACGCCAATGCTCTGACCACTGAGCTATCCAGGATTCGTCCCATGCTCTGGGTCATTATTCACTCATATTTTAAGGCAGAGTCTATGATGGACGTGCGGAAATCGTCGGCTACAAGTGTGTGATTTTACTAATATCACGAGCTATCAGATAACACAGCCATCTTTTTTTTAAGTAAAACCAACGTTGAAAAACCTGCTTCGCACTCATCCATCGTGACAAAAGGCATGTGAATTCTCAGGGTATTTCCGCTAAAGCAAGCTATTCACGAGGGCAACTCAGCAAAAAGCTATTTAAATACACTTTATCGGAGTTGTCAAAGTTGTGTCACACCACAGTTCAAGAATATAATCAAAGTCGGCTTCTGTGTTCACCTTGCAGGGTTTCCTGATCAATATTTTAGCACAGACAAATGGGGTAAAATATTCCTTTCAGCTTGATTCCAACCCTTAGATGTGTTCATTAATAAAAGTGGAAATTCGAAATATTCATGAAAATCAATCATGCATAAATTTGTTAAATTTTCTGCGGACCGGCACTTCCTTTTCGGGGCGGCTTGGTACTGGGTCGCGACCCACCATTTGGAAAATACTGGTCTAAGGTGTCACTCTCACAATAGACTGCCGATGACGGGTAGATCGGGGTTCGGATCTCATTCAGGGGATTTTTCCTAAATTAATTTCCATTCTTCTTTCACGCAAGTGCCGGAACACTTCCTCTAAATGCACCCTTTCTATTGTTTAGCCCATTAGTGTTATGAATACGGGTATATATATATATATATATATATATAACCAAACGGGTTGTAAAACTTGGTTCTAATAAAATATGATTTTTTTTTGTATTACCGCTTCTTATTACCTCTTCAGGTTATAAGCATTATATAACTACTCCGGTGGGGTTGGTATGAGAAAAGAAGCATTTTAGAGTTAATCTATCTACATTTGCGTGGAGGGAGAGTGTAAAAAAAAAAACCTCAGTAGACGCGACCGGGATTCAAACTCCGATCTCCACGTCATCGGAAGGCCAGTCTAACACAAAAGTGACGCCTTAGATAATTCAGCGACTGAAGCAGTTGATTTTGTTATTAAAAAGAAACAAACATGGATAGAGAGATTGTTGCCCGAGTCTTAAAATTTCTCGCACCGGTTATCACACAGTCCCCTGGTTCGAATCTTGACTGAACGTACAGGGACTGGTTTTGCTCCGAGTGACGTTTCACTGTGTACTTATAATCACTCTACACGCTAATGCGAGTGCACTTCCTCATTCCCACGCCTTAAATAAGGATATTAATAGCTTTGATGTTAAAAACAATGGTCACTATTTCAGATTACTGGTATGAATAGTACACCCGATTCTGACTTGGGATCATGTCCGTAGAATACACTAAATATTTCCTCCATCCTATTTTTAATGCTTTTACTTTTCCATAAAGAGAAATTATGATAATCATGAACATCATTCACCCCAAGATTATGATAGATCTTTACGATTTATATGCCCCTAAACTTAAAAAAGCGAGTCCTACAATTATGTCTGTCCGTCTAATTATTTCTTTATAATTTTTTTATACCAATGAATATATCTGAAGTCATATATATAAAAAAAATAGATCTACTTTTACTTAGCCAGAAGAAAATATGTCTATTTTCTAAAAGGTGCTCCAAATGTCGATTCGTATGAGAATCAAGGTATACCCGAGGCTACAGCTGAAACGTTTTGGTGAATTTCGTTCATACTGGATAGTAAGATACAATATGGTTATACCTTTAGAAGAAATCGTGTTTTTAATTCAAGCTCCAAAATTAAAGGTAACTATACTGAGGACTTATTTGGGGAAATGTGAAACTAACAAAAAATTGCCTCAACGATTTTACTTAAAATGTATACTATTGGAATGTTTTACATGATAAATAATTCAGTGAACCTTATTTAGAGACAAGTTAAATTATGGTTTTTTTTAGAATGAATTTTAATTTTAAATTTAAAAAAAAAGGTTTTAACAATTCTTTTTATAAATTTATATTTGATAACTAAAGCTACCTTAAGATAATTATTTTATCTATTATAAGTGTGATACGCATTAGTGGGCACGCAGAAATAATGTCAGGCTCATCTAATCTGGGTTGTCGGTGAGAGGGAGCTCCACGTTTTAATCCCAACCGGGTGTATAGAGCCTGACTTTCCCCTGTATGTTATAACTCTACCTAAATATGGATACATTTCTTCTAAATTCTATCATTTTCATTTTTGCTCTGCTTGCGTAGCGTATAGCCTGGACAGTAGGATACCGTATATTTATTGAAAACTCTAAAAAGACCCGCTTCGGTGGCCGTGTGGTCTAACGCACTACTCTTACAGTAGACTAGACTACCGATGGCCGGGGGGGGGGGGAGGAGATCGAGGTTCGAATCTTGGTCNCTGCGGGAGCCGTGTGGCCTAACCGACCAATCTCAAACACGACTAGACTCACACGGGCCGGGGGGGGGGGGAGGAGATCGAGGTTCGAATCTTGGTCAGGGTGCACTCAGTGTGATTTTTCCAAAGTGTTTTTCCAATCTCCCTCCAGGCAAATGAGGATAAACTTCCTATAAATATAACCTTCCTAAGCCCTAAAACCATTAGCTAAATTAGTATACAAGCTATAACCCGAACGGGTAGTAAGACGTGATGCTTCAAAAAACTATATAAAGGCTCTTAATAAATCTATTCGACTCAACAATCAAATTTTCATAGGAAGGCCCTTATCTAAAAAAACATTTACTAATTCTACTTTCACGTATTCATACGTCAAATTATATAATCTGCAGCTATCACTTTTGATATACATCATCAATACCTATAAAATAACAATAATGGAATGTTAAAACGTTATCACTTTCGGCCACAAGTTTGTATTCACTAAAAGGCTCTTTACATGAAAATTTGACTTAAAAGCTAGCGTGCGGTTACAGGCGAGGTAAATAGTGTGTGCCAATTTCCCCCTTCTATATTCCAACAAATTGATCCGACGTCAAAACAGTGATTACCTCACCGCAGCGCGAGAAATGGCTTTGGCTTGTTGGAACAGAAAATAAATCCATTACTATTGACTTGAGCCATTCCCCTTGCTACGTTCATTTTAGAAGGGCCATTCACCAAAGTGTTGAAACTGGCTCTAGAATTACCAAGGCGAGGGAAGTCCGCGAGGGGGGAGCACATATACTGCGTTCGTAGTAGGTTTGTTATATCGCGTTTTGATACAAGTTCGGATTATAAGCATAAATTGATAACTAATCTAGTGGAATAGGGATTAGGAAGGTAGAATTTTAGAGGAGATATACGTGCACTTGCTTGGAGGGAGAGTCGGAAAGCCAATTTGTAACAACTGTTCATTTAAAAAGAAAATACGTAATAAGACAAAACAAAGTCCAGTCATACCTAAATATTATTATCAAATATTTTTTTACCACATCTAAGAAATATTTACCGTAACGATAACATTTCTGATCATGGGCTACCACTCGACACGTTAGGTGGTCCGGAGTGTGTGACAATCCTTTGACGCTGTCACGTGACATCGTTTTGAGAAAATAGGTCGGTCAGTTAGAGGGTTGAAACGTTGAGGGGGATGTAGAGGTGTGTATGTGACAGCAACATGCACTAACCTGTGTCACACCAAACCATATATATATATGTATATATATGCTCGGATATAGAGGATGGGGTTATATGTATTGCCATGCCCCCTTTAACCAGTGTTTGCGAGTGATTTAAGGGTCGTCCTGCTCCACCAATAAATCGTACGATGTAAAGGGGATGGACGGACGGAAGGTTTGGAAGGGTGGTTCTTCCACCCCTTATCCAAACTCGCCGGTGCCCCCAGAGAGCACAAAATAAGCCTCGAGGGAAATCTGTCGGAAAAATCGTTCCACGTTCTATGTGTGTGCCAAACTATACCAGCCGGTTTCCGGCGAAGCCTGTGATGTTTGTGTGATGCTAGTGCTGGATAGTGCTGGATAGTGCTGGACTTGATATAATTGTATTTTTTTTTAAAGGAATATATTAATGTGCAAGTGTAAAGAACAGGAGTTAAGGGCAATATTTTTGAAGTTTTTATAACAAAACTTTATTTTTTTGGTCAAAATAAATAAAACATTGCTCAATTATAAACATAGATTTTAATTTTATTCACTTGGTAATATCAATATTTCTTGAACATCTGTTATGAGCATAAATAAATTAAATGAGAAACTTTTCAAATGAAAGAATCAAATAGCCAAAGCTATTATATTTGTTTAGTGAGGATTTACTCGCATCTAGATATCGTATTCTGAAAACTGGAAAAATGACCCGGACACGGGAATCGAGCCTGGGACCTTTGGCTGCGTTATCTGATAGCTCGTGATCTTAATAAAATCACACATTTGTAGCCGATGATTTTCACACGTCCATCATAGGCTCAGACTTAAAATACGAGTGAAGAATGACCCTGGACACGGGACGATTCCTGTATAGCTCAGTGGTCAGAGCATTGGCGTACTAAGCCAAAGGTCCTGGGTTCAATTCCGTGTCCAGGTGTCATTTTTCAATTATCAGAATATGATTTTCAAATTAAAATAAAAAGTGTTCATCAAATTTCAGTACATCCTTGAAAGCTATTCAGAAATTGTTGAGGCTATCATGTGAATAATATTAAACTCAATGTTTCGATTGAAGAATTGTTTGGTCTATTTTGAACAAAATTATGTTTTAATAATAATTATAAAAACTGCAAAAGCACTGTCCTTACCTAACATTCCCTACACTCTTATCTTAGGCTGGAAATACTTATAACAACTTGAATATATTCATAATCATTTAATATTGATGCACTAAAATAAGGTGTGCAATAATTAACACTAACGTCTATAGTCTTAGCTCAATCAATAGAGCGTCTGCCTTGTGAGCTAAGGTTCCTGAGTTAGGTTCTTGAGCTAGATTCCCGGAATGTCTGAAAAATGTATCACTCGTGAAATGTTGATTTTCTCTTTCACAGTGATGAGTTAATGTTTGGTGTCTGTATTTGTTTATTTTCCTGATTTAAGCTCGCTTATGATTCGTGTGCTGTTATAATCAGTTGGATCAGAAAGTGCTCGTTAAATACCTCAAAAATACCAAATGGTCTAAGGGCATTGCTTTCGTATTAGACTGGCTTGCTATTGACAGATCGAGGTTTGAATCCAAGTTGGGTCTATTAAAGATTTTTTCCTAAATAGTTTCCCCCTCATCTTCCATGCAAATGCAGATTGATTATCTCTAGAATTACTCCTTCATAGCTACCCCATTAATGTAAATATGTGGTTATGATGGATGGGTAGCAAGACGTTGTATATAAATAATGACTACTCAATGCCAGAGTTTACATATCTTAGTGTCTAACTGCTTAGAGTAGTTAAGGTGATTCTAATACTCTATTCCAGAGGGTGCTAAATAAATATAATTATTAATTGTTTGCGGTTTAAACCTTCTATTCAATTTGTCTCAGCACCACATCTTACTACCCATCAGGGTTGTACGCCTATCTATTACTTATTCTAATGTGTTATAGATTAGGAAGGTTGGTTAAATTTAGAAAATGTGTACAAGCATTTCCGTGAAGGGATATTGTAAAACCATTTAGGGAAAAACCACCCTCAGTACACCCGGCTGGGATTGAACCCCGAACTCCCCATCATTGGCAGTATAATCTGCTATGAGAGTGACGCCTTAGACCATGCAGCCACACCGAAGAAGGTTTTTATTCAATAAGTAAGTATCTAGACGCTAGGGCTGGTGTAACATTGAGTTACAATAGTACCCGCCCCCATGTTAACCTTCACGCGTAACTCTCTATTTTGATTCATACTACCCTCTCCAAATAGTATCGAGACTAATAAAATTCCTACAATAGTACTCTTCTCTATTGTACTTCTCGTAGTTTGGTACAATATAATAAACATTTCTGAACAATATAAAACCAGAATATTAAATGATAATAATCTCTCTACAAATAAAACTGTTCATGTACTTACCGATTGTATATTCTGGATAGAGCAACCACCAAGACGGTCCAACACCTATAGATTCCTAGTACGGGGAGTGGACCGAGCGAGCTATGATGTTCCAACAGCTGACGTCCACACCGACTTAATCAACGAAACACTAGAATGGGCTGGCCAGGATTTGCCTCGACTAGAGGAAGACTGCTTCTTACCTGCCCTCTGATGGGAGAGACGTTAACTACATCCACAACATTAGGAGATTGAAGAAATGGTTTGGAAGTTGGATGGATCTCTGACAACAAGTGGTCTACGTAACTGTCGAAAGCTTCTAGAAGGACGTTACCGACCGAGTGTTCTTTTCCCCCACCTTGCGTCCCTAGCAACGAAACTCTATAAAGAGTGATGTTTGTGTGTACAAAAATGACTATTCGATTTCAATGCTTGATGGAAGAGTGCTGTCCTGGAGTTGGACAATGTCAGGATAAACCTTCGTGCATTATATTCTACGGACTTAAACTATGGCGGTTTATATTTTGGACTCTGATTTAATTTCAACTTTTAGTGTTAGCCAAATTAAGCGTCATAATTTTTCTATTTACTAATTTTTTTTTTTTACCTGAACATATATTTTAAAATGAGACTCTATATTTTGTCTGTCGCCACTTGGGCGCTAGAGTCTGTTATGGTAATTAAACTTTTTTAGATAGCCACAATTATTAGTTGATTTTGTGTTGGACGTATTAAATTTTGAAATTGTGGCTACCAGTAATTGTATTGAAAATCTTAAGGTAGTCTTTCTTTTGTGGTTTGTATTTGGAAATATTGATTATTGTAAAGTAACTTTTCGAATCGATAAAATTAATTGTGAGATTAATTCACATTAGTATATTTTCAAATCTTTTGCTATGCTTTGCTTCTAATATTGTATTATCTTTTTTTTTCACAATTAGGATTCTTGTGGACGTTTCCTAATTTTGTGTCGAGATCAGATAGTCTCGCGGGAGCTTGACTAAAGTCTGTTAGCCAAACTCTCGTGTCATTTAAAATATCTAATAAATATTTATTATTAACGTTTTGAAGTCTGCGTTCATTGGTGTGAACCAGACACTTTGGTAATATTTGAAAGATGCCCATAAGGCTCTTATTTATTCATTATATAATATCCTGGTGGATATTATTTGCAATAATTGTTTGTACTAAAATCAACATTATGGGTTGTTCTGTCTCTTCAAGACTGACCCATTTGATTGTAGGATAGGTTACGTGTTTTGTAACATTCCTTCAGTTTAACTGCGCTAAATAATATATGAAGTTATTGTTTATTTTTGATTTTCAACATACCTCAGTTTTATTTTTGAGACCATGTAAAGTTTTCTGCTCTGCTGTTATTGCTTTGAATAAACCATTCATATTGTTGTTATTTAATTTGTAAATGATTTTCCTTTTGATATGTTCCTTGGCTTACTCCCTCTCCCTTTTATATTATTTGTGGTCGTAAATAAAAGGTAGTATAGTGGGGTGTAACACTGGGTGTGTGGTATTTAACATACTGTCCTAGGTTAAGGTGGTTTGTAAGTCATGTACTGATATAATATGTGAGTTTATAAAGTACATATTAAATTCTTTTTCATAGTAGGATCCTAGTAGTTTTGAAACTTAAAAAGAAAACACAAATTTTTTGAGGTCAAAATTGATAACATTATTACTATTATTATTATTACTATACCCTAGATATATTGATACTTCGAGAACCTTTATTATGGTAAATACATCTTTGAAATCTCCTCTTAAGAAACAATTAATTTCGGTTTTAAAATTATAAAATAAAAATAAATGTTGTCATAACAATAGTTAGTATTGGGAAAAATTACAACTATCCAGATGAAAAAATTATAAAAAGATTTTCCTAATTTTATCAACAGTATAAAATAAATTTACTCGTTAATTAAATCTTTCTGTCGAATATGCTGAGTAAGCTGAGTAGCATTTTTAGTTAGGTAGTTTATCAAATAGAATTATAAGATAGTACACACTATTAGCTTACGCGATACGAGCCATACGTTGAACAAAATCGCAAAGAAAAATAGGAAAACCCAACCTAACAAAGATCACATAAAAACGAATGGAGATAAATAACCTAGAAAAATTCCATTAAATTTTTTATATTCATCAGAAGAGAAAGTTTTTGTGGTCTTGTGGTAAATAGCTCACCTCAGGACCCAATGTTCGTGGGTTCAAACCTAGTCAAGGTTGGCGGATTTTTCTTGAGTGATAAAAATACATAGCATAACTTTATTCAGAGGGAAATTAAAGCCTTTTGTCCCATATCAATTGTGGCATTTGAAATAACCCTGGTTTCCAGCAAAATTGGTAAAATATTTCGCACTCATTCATAGAAATTCAGTGTGGAAGGCAATGGGGCGCCACCACACTTCCTAAACTCCCCTAGTACATGGGATTTCTACCGGATGGTGCGGGCAGCGCTAATCAGCATGCCCAGCTCCAAATAGATAGAAACCAGATCAAAAAACCATCGGGTTGTTGGTTGACTCAATACTAACATGTGATTAAAGAACCTCTGTGACATAAGCATATATATATTCAGATATGTCAGCATAAAAATATATTCGCTTTGTATTTTACACTAAATATTTCTCTTTATCTTGATGCACTTAATTAATTAACTTATAAATTAAAAGTAGCGTTATGTGACAGCAACAGAATCCTTGTGAAAATCGGTTTCAACTTTTCTTCGCATCTAAAAAGTGATCTTTGCCTAGTCCTAATGATATTATCCATGTAAAGTACCGTTTTACTAACACTATATAACTTTAAAAAAACATATAAATAGGAATTAAGGTGCGGCAGAAGGCAGAAGATTTTTATAGCATTACACTTTATTGGCAAAAATAAATCAGATATTTCTCCAGTAGCAACATAGAGTTTAGTTTTCTGCACATTCTAGTATCAACAGATCTTGAATATCTGTCAAGGATGTCCTGAAATTTTGTCAAACCTTTTTCTCTTTATTTAAAAAGTTTTGACAAACTTCCAGGACACTCTTGACAGATATTCAACAATATCTGTTGATATTAGCATGTGCAGAAAACTAAACTCTATGTTACTACTGGATAAATATTTAATTTATTTTGGCCAAAAAATTTATATTCTATAAAAACTGTAAAAATACTTTCGCTCTCTTCGGCCGCACCTTAAAATAACGTTTCACTCCCTGGATAGCAGCTGAGGGGCATTTCTTAAATGGCGTAAGTGTTTGGAGGGCAAGAGGGGGGTTTCAGTATTTTCTTACCTTTTCTTGGGAAGGGGGAGGAAAGAGAATCCATCTTACGTAAAGTTTGTTTATCAATGTTTATGGGGACAAAATCTATTTTTTGTCAGAAAATAGATATATTAATTATAAAGTGTTTTATACATATATAAATTATTATAAAATTGAAGCATAAATCATGAATGTAGATCTAGTAGCTTTTCAAAGAGTCAGATAAAGGCTCTTCCTATGAATGTTGGACTGTAGAATGCCACGGTTTTAAACACTGGTTAGTTTGAGAACAAATTATCGATCCCTCCCTCCCTAAAGAGAGACGAGGAGGGGTTTTTAAAGTGAAGTGCCAACCTCTGCGACACTGTATTATACAGCGCGATATAATGAAGAGGTTCTTTGTGCCAGACTAAAGATGGCAGCGCCGGGAACGGATGAATGCAGGAGAATCGCTCAGTAGACTAAACCAAGCCAAATAGTAAGAGATTATTAGAGAAACCAAGCTGATGTCCTTAGGTCTGAAATCACGCCTAGTCAATGCTTTTTTCTTATATTATGAGCATCTTTCTTTACAACGTGAACAGATATTCACGGTTATCATTTTATATTATTTATTTTTTATCACATTTGGACTAAACGCATACACACCAATTAAGCTGATGTGCTAATAATGAGGAAGGTATAATTTAGAGGAAGTGTACCCACATTTTCTAGGAGGTAGAGTGGAAAACCATTAATTAAAAACCACCAACAGCACAACTGACCGGGATTCGCACCACTATCTCCTCGTCATCGGTGGTCTGGTGTATTGCGAGAGTGACGCCTTGGACCATTCGACCACCAGATTGGGTTGTGTATTATTTTATTTGATCGTTTTACTACAGAATATGTCATTACAGGTATACTTACTCTATGACATTAGGAGCCCGAAAGTTCATTACTGCACTTACAAAAGTGCGTCACCTATTCCTTTATTGAGATAGTAATTAGAGGTATATTCAAAGTAATTATCAGAGAAAAACATTTTTGTGAATTACAAGACAGAAAAATTAATCGATTTGTTACTGTACAAAAATACAAAGTATAGCACTTATTTTCTTATTTATTTAAAGAACTAGTTTGACGCTTTCTCTTTCTTCAGATACATTTTACTGTCTTGATGGTAAAAATAGTATTTTTATCAAGTAAATTAATTTTCTGTTATAATTATAAAGTTAAAATACTATCTTATACAAATTAGTACTGTGTTCACTTTTGATTCGATTAAATTAAGTGAAAAATGGCAATCTAGACACGGAAATCAAACTCGCAACCTTTAGTTCAGAAAGCTCTTGCTCTGCAGCCACCGAGCCAACCCGGTTAATTTCTTAACCAGCCCAGGATCAATTTTAATAACGAAACAAAAAAAATGTTATTTATTTACTAAACTTCTCTTCTTTACCTCGGTCCCACTTATCTCCATATCAGCATACAGATCGTTGTTTTGAATTAAGCTATTATTTCAGTTTCGCAAACAATACCTTCGATTTATGAACTGACGAGGAAAGACAAAATCCCATTTTCAAACTACCTACATCTAGAGGGTTTTTGTGTCATAATTGCCCTGGTTCATATTCAAGTTCTGTTATTTTGAGATTGCTATATATTTTGTTCCATGTACTACGGCGAACGTTGCTACCTTCGTTGATTAGGGCATTAATTGCTTCAGCTTATGGTAACAACGTGTTGAAACGAGAATTCCCAAGAGGCGCATTAATTAAGCGGCCAGCTTACACACCCCTATAATAGCGTCGTGAAGGAAGATTCTGCCCGAGAACGGATACTACAAAGATTATAGCTTCCGGTTTCTTTTGTTATTCTCTAATATAAAGGTACTTACAGACGGTAGAGGGTAATATCAAATAAATAATCAGTAGTTTTAAATCAGGATTTCCTACCATGGTCCCGAGTACGTAGACAGGCCAAGTTAGCTGAAACATTAAAGGTAGAATGCTTAACATTACTTATATAGAAGAGTCCAAGTTCAAATCTTAGTCTGTTTCGTTTAGTTTTTTTCCTCTCAGTATGGGTGAATTTGTCTTACTAACTTTCTTTACGATCGTTTTTATTAATACATCAACAACAAGGCTATTTTTTTTAGCAAAGCGTCTTACTACCCATTCAGGTTATACACCTATGTACTAATCCCGCTAATTAGTTAGGATGAGGAAGATTGGATTGAGAGGAAATTTACCTGTATTTGAGTGGAGGGAGAGTGCCAAACAATTTTTAAAAAACCATGCTCAGTACACCCGAGCAGGATTTGAACCCCATTCTCCTTGCCAGTGGCAGTCTAGTCTAACACTAGAATAATTAAGTAATTGTGTGTGGAGTTTTCTAATGCCAAATGTTTTAAGCCCTAACGATAAGTTTAGTCACTTATTATTAGTCTGGAAACCAGACTTGCGTTTGCTAGAAATACATCTTGTGTCATGGGCCATTTTATCCCTACGGGACCATTTTAATAATCTATTGACAAAGTATATTATTTATCATAAAAATTAAAATTGATTTAGTATATTTTGTGTATCACTGTTACCTTTAGTTAAAAGAATATATAGTTTGAACAAATAGTTTAGATCTAAGGAAACGACGGATAATTAATTTTTTTAAAGAAAATAGTTGGTCTCTTTAATATATCCTAACTTTAAGAACTGTTAGGATGAATTTAATTTATAAAGAGTATGATATTATACTAATATTCATTTTCAGTTTAATAAATATGATTAAAAGTTTTTTAATCAAATCAAACGGGAAACATACTCTCATCAGCCGAAACACACCTTTAAGATGAGGATATAGGGAACGCGATAAAAGGGAAGTGTTTTTGCAGTTTTTAAGTCAAAATATTTTTTGGCGAAAATAAATAAAATCATTTTCCAGTAGAAACAGACTTTGATTTTCTTCACGTGGTGATATTAACAGTTCTTGAATAATTGTTAAGGAAGGGTGTACTAGAATTTAATGACAAATTTTTTCTACATTTCAAAGAATTTATAATGTAATGCCAATACGCTCATTACAGATATTCAACAATTGTTAATATCAGCATATGAAGAAAATTAAACTCTGTGTTTCTACTGAAATAATGTAATATTTTGACCAGAAAAATGTTTTGTTATAAAAATTGCAAAAACACTGATCTTTTCTCACGTGACCTACACTCCCACCTTGAGAGAGTTCACATAAATGTACGGGCTACAGGGGTGAACAGGAAAGTTCAAAAAGGTCTGGGTCTACAAATTCGACGGCCCCTTTGCATGGATTCATAAATACCCCTAAAGTTATATTTCATTGACTCAGCTGAAATGGTGAGATGAGTTATATATTTATGCTAATTATCAGTAAATTTAATCCCAAAGCTATGTCAATTACACTATCGACGATTAATTTGTTACTCAGCCAACTTAAAAGTCAGCTTCTACTTTATACTGACATGATAAAAAATACTTCTAACCTATCATACAAGAGCTGGGAGTTCCCGGTCGGGTGTACTGGGGGATGGTTTAGGCTAAATGGTTTCCCACTCTCTCCGTGACGTGGTGCTAGAAAAAAATAGCTGGGAGTCTAATTTTGATAATATATTCAAGCTTGTAACCACCCGCTACTTGTGAAGATTATAAAGCTCGTAACAGTCATAATTCACTAAGCAGTTGCTTTTACTGTTGTCTTAGGGATTTTTTATAAACAACAAGAAACACGGTTTTACATAATAATAATAATAAAATAATAATAGTAATAATAATAATAATAATAATAATAATAATAATAATAATAATAATAATAATAATACGTGGGCTAAATCATTCGTAGCCAAGTAGTGAAAAGATTAGTGAGTACTTATCTACTGATGTCCAGGGGATGCCCGAATGTTGTCCTACTGATCGTACATTCTTCCCGTGTTGGCCCTTAGGCTCTTTCCTTTTCCGGATGAGATGATGGTGATGGGATAGTGAGTATAAGGGTGTGGAACCAGTGGAAACACCCAAACCTAACTTAATTCTAGTTAAACAAACTCTGGTGACCATTGGGGTGATTTCCCTTTACAGAAAAATACGCAAGGTACCAACCGGGAATCGAACCTGGTACTCCTCAGCTCGGAGCCAAGTCTATTGACCACTACACCAAGTGGCCGGTTACTGTTTTATATTTAATGTCACCGTATGTCTTCACAAATTATCTATTCTGGCACCTTAAAACCTACTCACTGGATATTTAGAGTAAAATATAGTATAAACTATCATTTATAAATTAATTAATAGCTTTATTTTAGTTTAAAGTAGTTGCGGTGGCCCAGTCCATTCTTAGCGGGCTGTCCGCATTTAATTGCGCTAGTGAAATGGAACTAAAAAGGTTGTATTCGTAGAAAATGTATACGCACTTGAGTGAAGAGAAGGAAGAACATAATTAAGGAAAAACTATCCTCAGCACACCCATCATGGATTCGAGCTTAGACCATCTTGTCACTAGATTAGATGAGCCTGACAGTTAGTCCTCGTTTCCCCTAATGCGGATTTTTGAGAGTTAAATTAAAATAGGCCAAATTCTCTATAACATGTGTAAAGAACTTTTATTGAATGTATATTGAGCGTATACATTCAGTTTGGATAAAATAATAGGATGTATTATATAATCAACTCTACATTAAATTCTGAAAAATAAATTTTATGTTATTATTTTCATGGAAAATAACGGTATTAGTAGGAAAAAAAATAATAGTGTCATACTAGATCCTTAGATTTAATATTTTATTTCGAGGAGAAGTTCATATTTTACTTTAGCAACAGTTAAGTAAATTAAACGAGAATTACTTATTCCCCTTGGCTTTCATTTTTTTTACCTTGAATAATATTAATAATTACTTTATAATATAAATATAGTAATGTAATACACACTACATATTAAAGACTTTAATGGACGCTAAGGGAATGTAACTTAAAACAAGTTCTCTAAAAAATATGAGAGGAAAGGTAAATGGAAAGAGCAAGAATTATGAGAGTGAAGAATGAATTACAAGAGAGAGGAAAATAAAACTTCAAGAGATAAAAATAGGGAGAAAAAATAAATGTATGAAAGCCTAAGAAAGAGAATATTTGTAAATGAGATTTAAATATGTAAAAGAGTAAGCGAAAAAAGAGAAAAAAACAATGTTCATAATTGTAAAAAAAATAATAGAAAATTAAGATAAAACAGAAAACATATATGAGAATAAATTAAAATAATTGAGTAAATCAAGAGATATTATTTATTATTATTATTAGTTGTTCTGTCTTACGACAAGCCCATTCCTTTTGTCATTGAACTTAGACCGTCAACCACATTGTCTTCTGCCTTCTCCTTCAGCTCCCAGAATTTTCTACTTTCCTTCAAGTCATATAATATTTGAATCCTCCTTCTCCTTAAGCTACTCTTTCCCTCCAGCTTTCCTTCTATAACGTCGTGCAGATGACAGTTCATCCTAAGGATGTGTTCAATTCCGATTGCTTTGTACCAAAGAATCACATATATAATGGTTCTCTTCTCACCCACTCTTCTTAAGATTTCTTCATTTGTCACCCTTTTTGTTCACCTGACCTTTCCAAATTTTCTCCAGAACCAAATTTCAAAGCTTTCCAAGTATTCCTTCTACAACTTCTTAATAGTTCAAATGTCTACTCCATACAGCTCCAAATGTAACATTTCATCAGTTTCTTCCTCAGTTCTAAACTCAACTTGCTGGTCAGCAGTAACCTCCTCTTTTTGAACGCTTACTTGGCCATGGCGATCATTGACCTTGTTTCCTTGGTGCAGTAGGAAGCCTTTGTTAGCAGACTATTCGGGTACTTGAACTGCTATATGATTCCAAATCATGGTTTCCAATTTTTATTTTCAGAAACTTTTGAAATCACCATCGCTTTTGACTTCTTAATGTTTATCTCCATGCCATATCTTCTCTTTATCTCCACCAGCTGGTCCATCATTTCTTGAACTCTTCTTAATTTTTGGCCAGCAATGCTAGATCATCTGCGTATTTTATTGTTTTAATGACGCATCCTCCAATCCTGAAACTGCCACGTCCCTTTAGTGCTTCCCTGCTAGGCATTCTCCATACAAGTTAAAGAGCATTCCTGCCTCAATACTATTCCTATTTCTACGCTATTGGTTTCTCCATCATTCAGCCTCACCTTCACAGGCTGTCCCAGGTACAGGTTTGCAATCAGCCTCCTGTCCCTCCAGTTGATGCCAATTTTCTGAGTATTTCCATCAGTTTCTTACACTTCACTCTATCGTATGCTTTATCCCAGTCAATGCCACCAATCTAGACGCTTCCTTGACATCTTGCACTCTTTCTGAAATTATTTTCAGCATCCCGATAGTATCTCCGATTCCTTTTCCTTTTCTGAATCCAAATTGTTCTTCTTCCATCACACTTTCTATTTTCTGTTCAAGTCGCCTGTTGAGTATTACTGCCACGATCTTCTCCACATAAGAGATGAGGCTTATAGTCCTGTGGTCACTGCATTTCTCGGCTTGTTTCTTCATCTTTGGAACCATCATAGCTACTTTTATAAAGTCCTTGGGGCATTCTCCTGTTTCGTAGATCCTATTTGTAAGTTGTTAGAGCCTTTAATCCGTGTTTTCCCAGACATATATTTGTTCCGAATAATATAGAACAAAAAAATTAATATATAATAGGGGAAAATATTGAGTAAAAAATTAAGAAACCCAAAAAATTAGAGAAAAATATGCTTAAAAAATTAGAACGATTTCAAAAAGGAAGTCTGGAAGAAATAAAGAAAGATTCATTTGAATTAACAATGACGCTTTTTTTAAAATAGTAAATTCATTTTTTTATGATATTAAAAAAAATTGAAATAGGCTATCTATGTGTTTTTCATCTATTATTTTTTAACTTTACCTAAATATTATATTCATTATTTGCAGATAATATCAATTTAAAGGCATCTTCTACAAGTAAACTTGTGATTAATCGTATTTAAATTGGTACTGCAACCGTAAACACAAGCTGAAACCCAACGATTTCCTAACAACCAACTGACTGTACTTTCAATATAAGGTTATTTTAGGTCACACCCCTCTGGTTTGAATTCACCCCATATTAAGGTCACATTATATAGCCTGGCTGTACAGTACCTCCTCTACAACCAGTAATCATCATCATCATCATCAGCAAAGGAGTAACACATATTCACTATGGGAATTTGTGATTTCATTACTGGCACGGTCGTCTGCAGTCAAAGGGTAAACCTTGTCCAGGGACGCATGGTCCTCTTGAGTATTCATAATTTAAACGGTCAATCTGAAATTCAAGTGGGCATTTACAGGAGGAACTAGTAGATCCTACAAATACAGAGAAAAGTAAAGAAGCTGACCTTTACCTGGTGCTCCTTTTGTCATAAATGATTATTTCAATATTATCCTTGCCTGTATTATGATGATTGGAATAGTCTCCTAGGTCATTTAAAAAAATGAGAATAATTTAAACTATTTGTGTAACCCGATTTTATTACCAATATCCTTCTGAAAGGCCTTTTTTTTCATTGTTATTTATAGATGTAAAGTGGTTAACCAATATATATATATTGAGGGTTTGTTAAAAACAAAGTGTTGAGAAAGATATTTTGTCGTAAAAGAGATGAACGGACAGGAGAGTGTATAAAGCTACTTAAGGAAGAAGTTCATGACTTGTATGCATCTCCATACGTATTAAGGATAGTCAAGGCGCGTAGGTTAGAGTTAGGGTGATCATATGATGCATGGTTTGTAAACAAAATTGTATCTGGGAAACTTGAAGATAAAAGACCAGTTGGTACGCCTGGAGAATGGGAGGAGAGTGTTAAAATTAGGGGTGTACCGATGCGGATACCGATGAATAGTTATCGGTTGATTATTAGTGTATCAGCAATTAATCGTAATCTGTGATTATTATGTCGATTAATTGTGTTTTTAAAGTAAAATTTGAAGCAAAAATTTCTAGGTGAGAGTTTAGTGATCAAAATCGCAAAATAAAAAAAAATAAAAACCCCCACCAAAAACACTTACATACACTGCATCTGGGTTTCGGTCTATGCAATGTTTACATAACCAGATAAAGAAATATAAGTTCATATCGTTGATAGAACTAGCAAACTAGTTCCAACTTTCACCGGTTAGGTGTAAAATATCTTTTTTTTTCTTATCATTCTCTTAAGTATATTTCCCAATAGCTATTAATAAATAATAAATAATCGAGATTAATCGGTGTAGATAGTCTTAGCATAAACAATCGGTAATCATTATCAGTAATCGGTTTTACTCAATCGGTACATCTCTAGTAAAATATATTTGAAAGAGGTTGGGTGTCATTTTAGGGATTGGATGGCGGTGTCTAAAAATAAGATTGAATGGCGATTTTACGTCCTGGTGGCCATGAACTTAAAGTAATATAAGGCCAGAGAGCTAGATATTCCTAATTAACAATTGTTTTGGCATATACCTCTTTAACCAAGTAACATAAAGTACTTTATTTATATCTCCAGCCGGTTTCAAGAGATCTTTATATTGATGTCAATGTGATTTTTTTTTCAAACAATTTTAACCTATAGATAATAATCTATTATTAACTTATTCGACTTTTATATTATTATTTCAATGTAACCATTAGGACTTCTCGATGCGAGTCAATTTACGCATACGTACTAACCACGCTAATGTGTTGGGGCTTAAGAAGGTTGAATTTAGAGAAAATGTACCCACATTCTCGTGGAGGTAGAGTGGAAAATCCTCTATCAGTATAACTTACCAGGATTTGAACCCCGGTATTTCCGTAAAAAGAAGTCTGAAATATTGACGAGAGTGACGCCTTGAACCATGCGGCAACTTAAGTGGATGATACTTATTATAAATATATTCCAATTTTAATAGTAGATTTATATGACAGCTAGAAAAGTTACTAGATCTACTAAAAATGATTACTATTAAAAACCATTCATAATTTGTTTCTGGATCTCCGCATGATCGGAAATCCAATATAATGTGAGCCTATCGTCTTAGAACGCATGGCCATAAAAGTTCTAGGAATACCCATACTTTTGGAACTGTACCCTCTGAAATCACAGCTAATTTAGAGTTACCGGTATCTTTGTATTTATTATGATATGCGTCCGAAGTTCAGCGTCAAGAGGGGTACATACTTTTAACAAAGAGTGTAAATGGTATAATCTATTAAAATATTTACTCATCTATGCTTAATTATAATGCCCGTGTGTATGAAAGCATGGAACGTAGAATCGATGTATTGGCCGCACAATAATCTCCTATGTGTAAAATGTTGTGGTTAATCGCTCGTAAAATTATTGGTCATAGTTCATTTCTGGCGTTAACGTTCAGATTTTACCGTTGTATGGGTTTACGCGAAGTGATTCTCCGACCAGCAAGTACAAATCGTTAATTTGTTTTGTTATAACAAATTGTTAGGTCTATATTTAATGAAACGACCAGCGACATATGGAATATTTTGTGATTCTGGCTTTTACAAACACCAATACATGTAAAGTGTTTATATGGTGTATTATGACGTTAAAAAAGTCTTCCATTTTTTGAAAAGTTAAAAATTTAGTAAACTTTAATATTACGATTTTGGTAGAAATAAACTTTAAAAAAATACTTTTTTTTTGTGGTAGACAATAACATTTTACTAAATAATTAATGTTATAGGTATTGATAATATATCTCAAAAGTTACAGTTGAAAATCACATTTCTTTACGTATAAATGAGTTAAAATAGAGTAGCTATTCTAGCTGTCTTCCTATTTAAATAGTACCACAAGTTATTTTTATCAAAGTTCAACTCTCCGGTGATTCAGTACTACCAACTTTTCATTCAAGATCCGGTACAGATTTCAAAACCTAAAATGTTGATTCGATTTTCGATTCTTTTTTACTATAACTAAATATAAACTTAAAAAATAAAAATACATACGTAGGCCTGCACTATGATACAAGTGATTTACATAAAATTAGTTTATAATTCACCAAACACGTTTCCTTTTAGTCTTTTGTCTTCTAGTTCTCTGAAAAGTGTATATTTATGTATTTTTTTATTATATATACAGCACAAAGGATTCATAACAAAATTCTGAAAATTTTCTAAAATACTTACAGTTGCCATTATTATTTTTTATGAAATAAGCTTGTCAGTTGAGAAATGAAAAATAATATATGTAAACTTGTTTGATATATTCACGATATGTCATTGATAGAACACTCAGTCTCGTAGCTTCCAATAACATTTTATCAATAATTCTATCAAAAATCTGACTTGCATCTTACAAGTCAAGGAATATATCGTATTAAACCTGTTTTCACTTATTTCTTGAGTAATTTTTGTCGTTCTTTTCACGTTTCATTTTACTTCTTCTTCTACTTCTTCTTCTTATTATTACTACACCCCGTCTTCTTTGCTGTTTCAGGTATCCGAATTTAATTAAACTGATGTGGAAATTGATAGGTAATGTGGAGATTGAAAAAAATAGTATCTGCATTTGCGTGGAGGAAAGAGTGGTAAACCACTGAGGAGAAGTTGCCCTGAGTACACCCAGTTGAGATTCAAACCCCAACCTTTTCGTCACAGTTAAACTATACTATACTTTATATTTATTCCACGTGCTGCTGCGGGCTCATTTTTATAATATGTTTATATCCAAATCAGCTGGGCTTTGTACTTATACTATGGCATAACATAACTATAACATTTTTTATCATAGATTTTTTGGGATGTTTTTATTTAACTAAACAATGGAAAATGTTGATAAACATCACATCTGTTAATCCAGTGTTTCACTAGTATGTCGACTGTAAAAATGAACGTATTTGGATTTTCGATCCATTGTAGTTATTTTTTTTATTCCCAATTTGACAGAACACCGCTGTAGGGCTAGATATTGAATCATGCCGGTGTATTGTGTGTTGCATCCGCCGCCAAACAATGGGGAAGCGGTGCGGCCCAAAGAGTAGAAAGAGGGTGGAAGAGGGGAGAATCAATGTGTGAAATCAACAACTCAGCGGTTTGGAGCCAATCAATTCCTGTATCCGCAAACAACAGGGGTTGTCTCGCTATACTTTCAACACTTTGTCAAGTTAGGAAGGAGAGAAAGAGGTAAAAATAAAAATTGTTACGAACTTTGTGTTGAGCATTGAATAAAATTGATTAAAAGCATTTTATATACGTTATTGTGTGTTTTATATGAATGAATGTAATGGTTTAGCATTCATTAATAGAATGGTCTGATTATATCATGCATGTTTAACTCGTTACATACATACCTCATCACGCCACTCTCTTACGGGGTAGACAAGAAACTGTGCGTATAACTCAAAAAGCAACTCAGTACTTAGGCCTAATCCATCCTCACTAACTTTCTTCTCACTTACCTATCCTTGTATGCTCCCTTCGCTTTAAAAACATCCATACACCAAGTCATACACGCTCTTTTATTTTTAAAACTCTTAATTTTTCTCTTTTTAACACATTCATCTACAACATTTAACCACGTCTTACATAGCCTACCCCTTCCTTTTGATCCACACACATTACCTTCATAAATTGTCTTCGTCACTTAAGCCACACTCATCCTCTCAGCACGTAAGACGCTTCTTTCACATAAACCTCTTAGATTTCTATTCAAACCGCACTCCTACAGCACCCATTCATTACGATTTTTGCCAAATACATTTCAAGATACCTCATTCCAAAGCATTCACCTTGCTTTGTGTTTATCCTGACAAACACACGCTTCACATCCATACAATGATGTTGGCGTTAACACATTTCTATACACTGCCAGTTCAGTTCAATTTACTTTAATTTTAGAATATACTTGCAAAAATGTTGATATAAAATATATATATATATATATATATAACCAATACAAAACTCTCTAACCCTTTTGATCCAACAGTTCGATTTTTGGAACATTGGTTGAAGTGAATTTGTTGATATTATATTGATGTTATTCATGTACCCATTCAATACTACTGTTCCATTATAGGAACATTAACTAATTACCATAACTATATTGTTAATTAAAGAGTAACATGATTTTACACATTTATTATGAACCAAGAGTATTATCACTTAACTATTACAAGAAAAAATCTAGAAATTAGTCTATAATACCATAATCATAAGTAGTGATAAAATATTGGCATTGAAATAATTATTTTTTCTAATTTCAAATAATTAGTATTTTGTTTGTCTGTGGGCACCGCGTTTTACTATCCGTTTAGACTTTAGTTTTATTCAGACTAATAGAGTAGAGATGAAGGTAGAATTGTACATGCATTTGCATTGAGAGAGATTGTCAAACAATTCATAAAAAAAACACCTCAATATACTCGTCCAAGAATCGAACCTTGACCTCCTGCCACCGAGAAATCAGATCATCTGCGGTTAAGCTTAGGTCTACGTGTCCAGCGATGCAGTATTCATATTAATAAAGTTGTAACTCACTATAATTTTAACTGTATTAAGAGTGCTATATTAGTCTCACACTTTTTAGGCTAAAAAGATAAGTTAGTTACCACATAGGCTTAAAATAGTGTTTGACCTTGATTAATTATTTAAAATACATAAAATGTAATTATTTATTAAAATCAACAGATTCTCCAATTTGAAAGTAATGGTGTTCCTTATTTGTTTAGAAGAAACCTAGCAATAAAAATCAATTCACTCCACCTAGTATTACATTGTTTTCTAAAGTGCAGTGCGCCTACCCTTAGGGGTACACGAAGGATTTCAGGGGACACGTGACGTACCAAAGAGATTTAATTAACATTAATTTTTTGATAATAGTAATTATGATAAACAAATAAACACAGATTTTGATGGATGACATAGATTTATAATCTGTTAATTTCCTCTGTCGCGGATTCATTCAGCTCACCATTAAGACGCTATTTATTTGTTCTATATTTTTATCACTGCGTCTTACCACCCGTTAGGGTTCTACGCACAAATAATAATTACGCTTATTTGTTAGGGATGAGGAAAGTGGAATTTAGAGGAACTCTATCCACATTTGTGTGTAATCAGAGTGGGAAAAAAAAGGATGAAAAACCACCCTCAGTACACTTTACCGGGATTTAAACTTAGGTCTCACCCGTCATCAGCAGTCTAGTCTATTGCGAAAGTGACGCCTTAGACCATGCGGCCACCGAAGCGGGTAATACTCTTCTTTATTTTATCACCACATCTTATTACCTGTTCAGGCTCTACGCATACATTATAGCTACTCCAGTAAATAGGTATGTGAAATGAAACATTTGAGAGGTAATTTATCCCTATTTGCGTGGAAAGAGAGTGGGAAAACATTTATGAAAAACCATCTTCAACATACTCTAAAGGTATTCGGACCCTTATCGCCCTGTCATCATCAGTTCAGTCTAACACAAGAGTGAAGCTTTAGAACAATCGACCACCGAAGTGGATAATACATTATTAAAATTTGGAAAAGCCATTTATAATTTACTAGATAGCGTTGCTTATGCCATGATCCTGAAAGAGGTACGTGGCCGTCAAAAGTATGAGAAACACTGTATTAAATTATCATGGAATGCGGCTTGGAACAACTTTAATTCTAAATTAATTCCCCCAAGAATTGGTTTTGCAATAGTCGCTAAGATTGGTACAGACATCATGAGGGTTCAAGCAGCTATGTTTTAACATGCAATTTTCCGGCAACAGAAATCCTCGTCTTTTACTTTCACCATTTCCACCCATTTGCTCCCTGATAATCTGAGGAATGAATGCAACCACACTTAGCACGTTGAAAGTATATGTGTATATATACATTCAACGCTTAGCAGGGCAAAAGAAAATTTTGGAAACCATACATTTGAATACCTTTCCAATTTGGTAACAAGTGTCATACAATAAGTCTTACATAGCCTGATTTTATTACTAATAGCCTTCAAAAATGTCTTCTTTTTTCCTAGGAGAAGTATTCTATATGGCTATTCGAAATAAAATTGGGCTCTAATAACCATCCAGAAGGCTAGTTTTGTATATTCTCATTTAAAATATTTCGAGACAAAAGACGAGATGACAACAGCTAAACAACTAAATAATCATGATCGATTAAATAGTCAAGGTATTATATTCGTTGATTATGGTTGTAGCTGCATCTAAATATAATATTATTTAAATTGAAAAATCAAACCTGGACTCTGAAATCGAACACTGGAATCATGGTATGACTTGAATAACTAAGTATTTATAGAGCATTGACATATTAATCCCAAGGTCCCGGGTTCTATTCCCATGTCTAGATGTCATAAACCTGGCTAGAGCCATAATTAACAAATATAATAGCTTGGCTATTTAATCCATAATTATATGCTCATCTGTACAAATGTATTTGCACTATTAGCAACATAAAGACCTTACGAGTCGAAGGTAGCTACGTTATCTGATAGTTTGTGCTAATAGTTGACTACGCACAGGCCCGTAGGCAGGGGGGGTGTCCATGGGGCCCGGATACCCCCTGAAATTTAACGAAAGATAAAAAAATATAGTATAAGCTCTTGCTTGTAACTTTGTCACAGTCAGTGGCCTAACTAATCAGTCTAATGGCTTAAAAAGGAGTAAGACTTAATCAGAAACTTGAAGTGCAGTGAACGATTGGCTGACCTGGCAATGATGTAAATTCACTACCCAATGCCTTTCACACCTGCTGACGTTTTGGATGTCATGGCCAAGAAAGTTAACAGAAGACTACTCTTGTAAAAGTGATAGATAGTAGTGCATGAACACTTTTTCATACGCATAGTGATTCCATTATTTGGACTTGGTAAGTTACCTTTAATTATGTTAGTTTAATATAGTAAATTCATTTAGCAAATTTGTTGTTTTGTTCTTTTCCAACATACCCAAAAACAATATGAACTTATTGACACCATGAAAAGTTTCATTTAGAATTCCTAAAAACTTTAGCCAAAGTCAGAAATAATGGGATTTACAAATGTCTGGGTAGGGGTAGCATAGTATTAGATAACACTCCTCAAAATGAAATCCTGGCTACGTGCCTGTTACACATAATATGTAGGTGACGATTTCCACACGTCTATCATTCTTCCTTAAAATATGAATGAAGAATGGCCCTGGTCAAGGGATATCTCTTGGATAGCTCAGTGGTTAAAAAAAAATGGGCAGAATGATCTCTGTGAATCCATTCCTTAGGAATATGGAGTTTCTATACATTATCATGTATTTATTCCTAAGCCTAATTCCTTGTTGTTTTTTAACAAAAGTTCTGTATTCCTTTCAACTATCACCTTACTGCCAGAAAATCTTCATCATCTGTACAAGTCAATAACAAACTAACTGTATTAAATTTAAATTAAATAAAGTTTATAATGAATTCGAAACAGGTATTATTTGTTTAATGGAAGTTCATTTTTGTTCGTCATTCAGCTGCTGACCCATCGGTAATGACTGCAAATATTTACAATGCGCGTGTAACATCTTCAGGTTTCAGTTAAAACCTAAGAAGGCCTATGGTAAAGTAAGAACATAAGAGACTCTGTAATGTAGAACAAGTAAATAGCCCAAAGATTGTTTGAGAAATAAATATTATTATTTAATTTACAAACCTTCTTTCTAAGCACTTTTACATTATACGGAAAAGCCAGAATAATGGAAGGTCACTCATCTATTAGGTCAGTATTTAAAAGTATTCCACGTTTTACTCTCATCCCGATTATCCACATAAGTTCAAGATATAATTAAGAATAAGCATGGTATAATTTAGATAAAGTGCACACGCATTTTAACGAGAGAGAATGATAAACTGTATGAAAAAAAATATCCTCAATACAGCTGACCGGGCTTCACTTACCTATCTCTCCATCATAACAAAACCAAATCAGACAAGACTATGTCTTAGTCCGCGTGCCCACCGATACGCCTGAGTTCACTGTTATTCCTACTACATAATCATGACGCATTTTTATAACAATGTTTGAGAAAGATCCTTCTTCATCACTTCAACAATAAACCTTTCCCAAAGTTCCTTCCTTTCCCCCCCGAGGTAACAAAAAAAATGGATCTGATGTGTTTTGGTATGTAAGAAAGTTGATCATGGGAAGTGTCGAAAATAGCTCTTGGCAGGAGATGGGTCAGAGACGGAAACTAGAGGAAGCAACGGAGGGAAATTATCGGGAAAACTTTTTCCGAGGCATGGATTAAATAGGTCTCATCTAAACTTCTATGGTAAGAAGTTCACCCTTCAACCGTGGGGCGAATATTAAACAGTAGAAGGTGTTTTTGCGGGGGGTTTTATCCGGAGTAAGAAGAAAAAAAAAATTCTACCTTAAGAAGATGGTGAGAGAGAGAGAATATGATCAGACCTTTCTTCAGTTTGTGGAGAACACCTTAGTCATTTATTTAACAGTACGCTTGTTAAATTGGAGAAGATGGAAAAGATTAAATACAATTTCTTATGTTTAAACTTTAGCGAAGAAAATTAAGTTGATTAGAAAATGTAAGTTAATTGATATAGATTGAGTTAATTAACTTAATAAAGCTTGACTAATTGAGTTAATTATAAAATATTCATGAATGTATATAAATGTACTTAATTAACTAATTAAAGCTCAACTTTAACCCAATAATTCAATATTGATGCCAGCAGCTACACTATAGATGTCTCTCATTTTCTATACAAGTTTAACAATTTTTATAATCTTGACCCATTTCAGTACTCACGTGGTAAATGACGTCACTCTTGTATTATAAAATAGATGGCTGATTATGGAGAGATATGGGTTCAAACTCCATTCAGGTGTATTGAGGGTGAATTTTTTGTATCTTTCTCAACGTAATTGAGGATACACTTATTCTAAAGTCAACTTTGCCTATCCCTAATCCAACAGTGAGATTAGGCGTAAAACCAGAACGGAAAAAAAGAAAGACGTGGCCAACAGTAAATATTTACTCCTCACAATAGTTTCTAGCAAACATGTGTCAACTTGCAATGGTGGCCCCACAGTTTAAGGCATCATCATATAAATATATGTTATTGCTGGTGATCAGGAGGAGGTTAAGGTTTGAATTTGGATCTGATGCACTAGGGATATTCATATGAGACTTAAGGCCGGTATACACAGAACGCTAAGCTAAGATTTGCTCTGCTAAATCTTTAGAAAAATAGCGGACCATGTATTTAAATGTGTTGGTTCACACAGAAAGTTATGCTAAGCTAAACTATGCCTCGCTACGCCACGCTATGTTTTTTTCGATTGCTGGCCAGGCAATTTTTCCATCTCTCAGCCATCTTACGTTGCGCATGCGCATAACGCAGCTTGGGCTCCGTGTTGAACAGACGCAGTGCTGGGATGGTGAAAATAACTAAATAAGTGTTGAATTTTTGTTTTTAGTTTGTTTCACGTGTATTTAAGTAATATTCTTTTTAGGTTTTATATTTAATAAATGTTTTTTTATATTAAAATGGAAGCGTTAATTGAACAAGTCAAACCTCCCCCTCCTAAATTTTCTGCATCTTCCAAAACAACTGATAACAGCAGCATCTTTTATTCCTCAGTACTATTACCTGAACTCTAAGACATTTTTGAGAACGCCATCATAACTAAACTTCACTGGAGCAGACCATAAAGAAACAACACTGAATTCGGTAGGTAAAGAGGGAACATTGCTTACCTTAGCTTGACTTAGAAATTAGCGGAGAACCAAATTGACAAAGTCTTAGCACAGCACAGCTTAGCTTAGATTAGCATTCTGTGTGTACTGGCCTTTATCACTGCCGTTTATCCTATGAATGCTCATTCGGGTGAAATTCCTTTAAGGTGGGAATGTGGCGAAAGTGAGTTAAGGGCAGTATTTTTGCTGTTTTGACCAAAATAAATAAAATAATGCTCCAATATTGACATAGAGTTTAATCTTCTTCACAGGGTGATATCAACGGTTGTTAGGTATTTGTCATGAGCATATTAGCAACTGACGGGAAATTTTGTAAATGAAGAGAAAATTTTGTCTTTAAATTCCAGGATACCCTTGACAGATATTCAAGGACTACTGAAGTCACCAACTGAAGAAAATTAAAGTGTATGGTACTACAGGAGAATTTTGTATTTCTTTTGAGTAAAATTATTATGTTTTTATATAAAAAAAACTGTCCTTAACTCGTTGCTTACACTCCCACCTTAAAACGTATACAAACCTTTTTAGTATAGATTCCACTCCTCCTAACAAGTTATCAGTATTCATGCCGTGAATCCTGATTTGATTTATGCCTAAGGACAAAAACTGGTCGATCTAGCTTAAACTTTCTTTCGATCGTGTAAGAAAACTACAGCCTCATTAAAAGTCGAGTCTGATTCTTTTAAACTAACATATATATTAAGTACTTTAAAATAATATTTGAGTTTGGCCATATTAATTTGATTGGTCATAATTGGTACTGTTGTAAGAAATTTATATATATTTTTTCTACAAAAGTGGGGACAGAATTACTTAATAAAAGATTGAATTCAAGGAATAAATATAAGATGTGAAGCTAAAAAAATAAAGAAGTAAAGGTAGATATGAGAAACCATGAATGATCGTGGGACCTTTTGTTAGGATTATAAATTAATCGGGATCCAAAAGTGTTGCCGACCCTTCTCTATACTGTGCAAGATGTAAACGGCTTCTGGAGGTATGTGGAATGTTCCATTCTAAAGGACGTGTCGTGGCGATGTTGATGATGATGATGATGTTGATGATAAACAGTCCCATAACATCATCACTATAATGGGTAGATTTAGGTTGTAACTGCTTGTCACAACATGAGGTGAAACCTCCTTTGTCGAGGTGTAAGCTTGTACACAGAGGCAGTTAGCTTGCAAACTGGGCCCAAGATTTTGACTATTACCGGTGGTATGGTAAATAGGTTAGAGATTATTTTTAATTAACCAATAGTTTCAAATTATTCAATATAAGTATATGTATTTAAAAATAATATTTTTATGTTTATTTTTAGCTTTCAATATCAAATGTAATTTTAATTATGTCGTAAATTCGAATATTATAATATATATTTATTTCGTGCACCACGTGCATGCTATTTGCTTACCTAGGCTAAGGGAGTAGGGATGAATACGAGAAGGAATGTAGAAGAAATGTACTGGTATTTTCACTGATGGAGAGTATTAATCCATTTAATAAGTTACCCTCCCCTGTGTACACCATTCCCATATTAGAATTCCGATGCACCCATTATTGCCAATTTATAACAAACGAGGGTAGCGTTTTAGCCCATGTGCCCACTGATATGAATTACAATTGTTATCGTTTTATTAAAACCAAGTATTTATTTTTCTTCGAAGTCTGAGTACCCGTTGGAATTATACGTATCCATATTAATTAAGGTAATATAGTAGGAATTAAAATGGTAGAATTTAGAGTAAATGTAGGCATAATCGTATTTTTTGCGTGGTGAGTGTGAAAAAAAATTTAATAGCTCCTCTGCTCAGTACACCAGGCCGTAGTTTGAGCTTCGACCTCCCCCCCCCACCCCCCAGCAAACCAGTTTTAATTTAATTTAATTTTAGCACCGCGTCTTACTACCCGTTCGGGTTATACGCTTAAGTACTAATTACACTAATGGATTAGGAAAAGATTCGAACCTCGATCTCCCCGTCCTCGGTGGTCTGACTAAACACGACTGGCGCGTTAGCCAACTACGCCACCGAGGCGGGTAAACCAGTCTTAATGAGCTTGATATCTATACCGTTTGCCCAACATAATTTAAACGGGTTGAAAACTAAATATACAATTATATATATATATTAGTCTCTTTGCATTCGGTTGCGTCAAATAATATTGGTTTTAAAGATAGGCTATATATATATATATATATATTTACAACCTTATTAGAAAAATCAATTACAAATATGTTGATTGCAAGTTTTATAAAATAAAAAATGGAAACCAATGTTTTACAAGTGTATTCATAAAGCAGTAACTATTTACGTAATATGATTTTATATCCTCCCCACAATATGTTAGAATTTCTTTATTTATATATATATAGTATAGATATATAAATTTATTTAATTATTACTACTATTTCTAATATAGGCCTACATATTTACAGCCATATATATATTTAATATCTCTAAAAGAAATCATTAGTGTTTTAAAATATTTAACTTTTCGATAACCAGAAAGATTAAATAAAATATAACTTTTTTTTTAAGTTCTCAAAACTTGTGATTTATTAGATTGTTGTTTCCCAGACAAACAAGAGTAAACTAACTTTCTCGCCATTTTAATTATTACCGCTCTTTTCAGAAACTTCAATGCATGATCACTTTTATAGTGAACTCCTAAGCACTCGTTCTCAGCCTACCCCTACCCCCTACTTGGCAAAGTTGTAATTCAACCCTATCGGGATTCAAACCAAAGTATATTTAGAAGCCATTGTTTGAAGTGCAAAGCCCTAATATAATTCAAGGGCATAGATAATTAATTTTATAGGGCGGGTTCACTAGAAAGTAGATGTAGTATAAGTTATGAATATCGTGTTTCCTACAACTACATATATGGAGACAATGGGGTGTGTTTGAATGTGTGTGAAGGGGTGGGTGGGTTGTTATTTAATATATTCAATGTACTAAATTAAATATAAGTAATGTATAGTAAAAATAATAAGGTTTATTAAAGTTTGTCATTCTTAATATCACACCCTAACATTATAAAATGTATTTTTAAATTTATTTTTAAGCAGCCCATAGATATGTAGAGCCTCCACTTTCGAGGAGTTCATCAATACCAAAGAAGGGGGTGAAGGAGTTCAATACTGTTTTCTAACAAAATAATTATTACCTCTGATGCTTTTGAAGAACTGGCTCGTCCTCCTTAGGTTTGTCACTTACCAAGAGAAGTGCTAGTAACACAAAATAAACTCTTTGACTTAGAAACTTCAAAGCGCACAAAGATAATCCCGTATTTGTCTTCCCTGCCATTTAACATATTTGTTCGTCTAGTCACCCAGGAGCGTTCCACTATGCCCACCGCACTAAACTTTATAGGACCGTTGAAGAGTGGGGTGGGAGTGGGAGTGGGAGTTTAAAAGGGTGGCGAAGTCAGCCGCATTTTCCTGAGTAGATGGGAACTTCCTTCATTAACATTCCACAGATGTGTTTCAAGAGCAACATTTTCTGAATTTATTTTCCTCGCATAGAAATGAATATTCAGATTGGACTTCTTAAGGTATTAAAGGATTTACGAAGGTGCGGACTTTAGCGAGTAGTTAAAAATAATATCGTAGTCAAGACAAGGGCCTTGTAATCTATATTATAGTCCCCAGCCTATCTACACATCGGGTTGGAATGCTATTGGAAGACTTTTTGAAGATCGTAAATATAAAATTAAAAAATTGCAATAGTAGTAAATATTGACTGTTATTATTGTTTCTTCAATCATTATATGTCACCGTGCTTCACTACCCGTTCGGTTTGTACGCGTGTGTACTAATTACGCTAATGTGTTATGAAGGTTTAATTTAGAGGAAGTGTACCCCAACATATTTAGGAAGGAGAGTGGATAATTTTTATTTTTTTTAAACCCCCTCAGTTCATCCGACCGAGATTCGAATCCCGATCTCCCCGTCAGTGGCAGTGCCGTTTAATGTAAGATCTGCCTTAGACCTCTCATATTAAACTCTTTCAAACATGAAAGCCTCACTGAACATACTGAGAGGGCTGCATTTCAAATCAAATTAGACATTGTCATACAGCAAAAAATGGATTGGACACATCCTTAGGAGGAACTGTCCTCAGCACGATCATAGAAGGAAAGGTTGAGGTAAATAGGAGCTTAGGGATAAGGAGGATTTAATTATTGGATGTCTTGAAGGAAAGAAGAAAATTCTGATAAGGCACATTGGTGGTCTAAGTTCATCGACAAAAGAAATGGACCTGTTTAAGACAGATTACCTTATTATAATAATCTTATTATAATAAATATAAATGAGCCACTGAAATGCATACACTAACTGACACTACAAGCGACACCTTCATTCCATTCATCACAAGAACCGACTGTATATTGAATGTTATTATTACGTAGTAAATAATTCATCCTTCTGACCCTTTCATGTTGGTCAGAGCCAAAAGTGAGACGGACAAATCAATAACTTGCTCTATCCCATACCAGAAGATAATAATTATATGGAACTGTAAACAGTATTGTACCCACCGGGGTGGTGGGAGGGCCTTAATGGGGCTAGATCTCTTCCTGCCGTAGTTTGGGGGTGTCCTGAGATCTACGCGGGGGGGGTGGGGGTTTGGGGGGTGGGGGGATATGACTAGTTAAACATTGTGAGCAATGAAAATATCAAGAGCCACACATCTTTGTGTTGATCCTC
>CABFWO010002705.1:56468-70581 GCA_902155825.1 Timema genevievae
GGGCGGGGGACTAGTAAGGGATGTAAGTGCGTGCTCCTGCAATATTTGCCATGGTATTTACTGTCTCTCTCCCCCCCCACTCGCGCCGAACCAGCGTACCTTCCCAGGCGGGTACGGGCCTTGGCGGTTGCCATGGAACCCATCCCCTCCTATCCGTGCGTGTGTGTGTGTGTGTGTGTGTATGCGTGTGGACACGCACTACCCGGAAACAAGGTCACAGACACCCTCGCTGATGTGACTCATAACTCAAAAATATTTTGCTGACATTTTTATATGTAATTTTGAAAAAAAAAACGTGGTATGGTATTTATTATTTGCTAGGTTAATTTACTTTTTTAGTTTTAAATTTCCTGAGTTTTCAAGGTTTTCCATACCAACAAATATGCATTTTCACAGTATTTTATGTCTAAGGCTTTAAGGCAATTGGCCTCTTTCATTTGGTGTGGAAATGCAGAGCCATGGGAACAAACGGTTATCTTCAAGAATTTTTATTGTTTTGCAATTTTCTTTTCAAAAACTGTTTTTTCAAGAATTGAAGCATGTTTATTATTCCATAGCTTTTATATACACACTTCCCCTATGATTTTTAACAGTGATCAAATATTAATAATTTTGACATTTTTCAATAGAAAACTGACGGCTGCATGACAAAAATAAGAAAATGTAGCACCCGATAAACATTGATACATTATCTTAGAAGAGGTGTTGAAAATATATATATAAAAATTTCACTCGTTCTCGAGAAAACTTATATTCCCAAACGTATGATTTTTCCGCAAGACCTGTCCGGTAGCTAGCGCCATCTACGGTTTCCTTGATCCATCTGTTATTGTTGGCGCGGAATGATACTTTGGTCGGTTGTGAAGCCACGCCACGCCTTTCACCCACCCACCAAAATTCCACAAAATAGGTTTTAGACTTGCACTCGACATGTCCAAGGGCCTTAAATAAAACAAAATCACGCTATCTTCATTGTTTTGTTTTCAATTACTGACACAAAAAGTATCAAAGAAAAATATTTCATTCCTCTTCATCAAATTGAATAAATTGGAAACAAAACTAGCATCGCATAAACTATCTTAAAATTTCAGAGACTTTTTAAAATTGTAATTACTTCTCCTTGTCACACCGAATTCCCTGATTGTTCTAGGTTTGGTCTGTTTTCCATTTCCATTTGTCGATTAGTTACATTTGAAATTATGTTCAAAAAATCGTGACTTAGAAAATTCAAGAGGAGTGAAAGTAGGGGGAGCAGGCCTCAACATGAGTTCGCTACAAGTGTAGTATTGGACTATAACAAAAAAAAAATTGTTTGTACACCACGTCTTACTAACCCTCCAAGCTATGCTTATATTTGTACTTATGGGATACAAATGAGGAAGGTATAGTTTACAGAGAATGTACCCACACTCAACTAACGGGAGAGTGGGAAACTATTTAGGAAAAACCGCTTAACACACCCAGCCATGAAAATAACCTTGACCTTACAATAGAAGTAAACATATATCTGATGAGAGTGACACCTTAGTTTAGTTAAATCCCATCACAGGTATTTAATACGTAAAAAAACATTGCGCTAAACGTATATATAAATAACCAGTAACCTATTTATTGAAAAAGTGAAGAGAGTCCTTCAGACAATAACTCCCATAGAGCCATTTAACCGATTTTCATCATCTTTTTTAAATTATAGCTTATAAGCAGAGAGTGTACAAGATTATTTCATACTTCTAAAATACTCAGGGATGAAGCCGCAATTTTAGAAAACAATTTGTTTCGACGGGAGTACTACCAGACCAATTTTACTGTATTTGTATTTTTAAATATAAGCATTTACTTTGAGGATTACCATTTCAGATCGTTAAAGACGATTTCGAGAAACTCGATAGTTTCTTTTCTCAACTTTAAATAATCTACCCATAATTTTAGGGTTGGGTGTCTAATTCCCAAAAGCCCATCGAGGAACCTTATAAAATTTATAGAGATCAAGCTTTAGCCTGATCGGTAAAATGGTTTCGTCTCTAGTCTCTGTAACAGACAAATGAAGTTGAAAAAAACACCTTTCCGAGTTCAGGGGGTTATGAAACGTCACTATTCATCAAAATCTCGAATTCGATTTTATTTTACCATCACTATACTTTCTCTCTCCAAGGATCTAAAAAAAAGAAGTAAAAATTCCAATAGCGAAGCCACAATCTACTGTATAAATAAATAAATCAAGTTAACCAGTAGTTATTAAGATAGATTTTCCGATCTCGTAAAAGATTGGTTGAGGTATCTAAAAAAAATGTTCTCGTGCATTAGATTTACATAAAAACCACTAAAAGTCTGAACTTACGCTGGGCTTTACTACAAACTTTGTGATTTGGACAAGAAAGAAAGTTGACTTTTGGAAGTTTTAACCTCGGTATGACTCTTTGAATATAAAATTTGGAACTTACTGTGAATATATAGTATGTCAAAGACTTGTGTTTGGATTGCAACCCCTTGTCCTGGAATGACAAAATCGTGTTTGTTCACTCCCAAGATCTCAATTTAATTTAGTTGTGAATCAAAAGAGCTTTATATAGTTAAATAATATTCCGTTTGGATACGTTTTACATGTGAAGGAGGTTCATTCATTAAATAAAGCTAGTTCCACTCGTAAACTAAAATGTATTTAAAATAAGTTTTCACAAAAAAAAAAATCTTCAAAAGTAATTATTTGACGTCCAATAACTTACATTTATTGTGTATATGTACGTATATAGTACGTATAATTGTATCTAATAGTGTATATTTTTAAATTTTATTTTTAAAAATAATTTAAAAAGCCTAAACTTATTCTTAAAATTCAAATACTTTTAAAAAAATTTGAAATATCAATTTTTGTATTGATTAATTTCCATCCAATCATATATTTTTCGATTTTTCTACTAAACCAAGAGTCACGAGTTCTATTCTCCTGTCATAAGCTGTGCCTGTTATTGAATTAAGTACATATTATGTTAAGTCGTGGGTTAGATAATTAGTCGTTCAAGAATGGATACGTTAAATATTCCAAATTGATAAAGATACACAATTTAACGACACAGAGCCTTGTGTTTCTATTTAAAATTAGGTAATTGAGTTCGTTTTAGTAATTTGCGCCTAGTAGTAACTAATCCAAGCACACGTGGAGAGGGAGGTGAATCTTAGGGAAATGTCCGGGGGGTATGAGGTGTTAAAATCGTTTTAGACTTGATCGCCGTTGATAGATGGGTTTACTTAGGCTAGCCATATATGTGATTGATGGAGACGGTGAGGTCAAATAATCAAATCTTGGATGGTTGCAACTGGAGGGTAGTTTTCCACAATTGATCTATCACTTTGGTTTTCCTACTCTCAATCCTCGCTAATGCTGGTGTATTTACTCTTGGCCACTCTGCCACTCCTTACCCCTTAGAATAATTCACCATCTCACTTCGGTTGTAGCATGATCTAACACTTCACTCTCGAGTTAGACTGCATATGCATATGATCGAATCCCTGTCGACTCTACTAAGGTTTTTTTATAGTTGACCACTTTACCTTCAGGCTAATTCAAGTATATTTTTTTTAAAATGTTACCTTCCTCATCCCTACCCTTTTAGCTTGATTTATGAATGCGTATAACCAGAACGGGTACTAAAATACAGGGTGACCTGGCGGTCTAGGGGGTACGGTGTCGGACTTCTGTGCTTAGGGTCCGGGGTTCAAACCTCAGTCCCGGCACAGATTTATCTGATGGCCAAACCCTTCCTTCACCTCTGACAAGACGTGTATTAATCACAACTTGTGAATGTGTGGAATGCCAGGTCTCCCACCGTGGTTCGGATTCCACGTTAAACTGTAGGTCCTCCATTTCATCTCACAATCACCCTACCATTACACAATAGCGTAAGTACGTAATAGCGTAAGTACGTATAGCCCTAACGGGTAGTAAAACGCGGTGCTGATAATAATACTAGAATACAATGAAAACCACAAAACTTACTAATAAAAGGAAAGAGTAAAAATTGCGTCTGAAAAAATCTCTACTAACATGTCACCGCTTGTCACAAGAGGCGCTTTGTACAGACACAATGTTTGTAACGAAAATAATATTGGGGAAGGAATTTCAAACATGTCAGATCAAACGGGCACACATGTATAATGTGGTTTTGTGTTATTTGTTTGACATTACGAAAGGATTTTGTTTTTGTTTTGGTTAATAACGTGTCTGCCAAAAGATGGGTCGCAAAAGAGAGGTGTTAAAGGATGTAACGATTTTTAGAGTTATATGTTTAAAATAGAAATTAAACACTTCAAGTAATGTTTTTGTTTATCAAATACAATATTGTTAATGGGTATTCCACTCGACTGGAAACCAAACCTAACAGCGCAGCTAACAATTAAAATATATACAGGGTGTTCGGAAACTCATAGCCCAAACTTTACATAGAGCTTGTTTGAAACCAATGTAATACAAAATCCATATACACTTACATCCGGAAAACTATGCTAATACCATTAATTTGTGTTTAAAGTATCGGCGTACAGCACCGGTATAGCAAAGCCGTCAAGCATACTTGTACAACATGTTACATATGAGTTAGGCGTGTGGCACTGCACATGCAATAACAAGCACTTTCTGTGATGGAGGACAGTTAATAATGACCATCGGAACGTATTCCAGTTTCTAGATGGACTGGTGTATTGTTTACTATTAATTGTGGTATGTTCTGCCACCGTGCTCCAGGATGTCGAGGTGTGTAGTGCCACTCGCCTAACTCCTATGCAACCTGTTGTACACGCATGCTTACACAGCTTTGCTCTCCCGACGCTGTACGCCGAAATTTTAAATATAATTTAATAATTTTAGCATAATTTTCTGGATGTAAGTATAAAGGGATTTTGTATTACTTTTGGTTCAAACAAATTATATGTACAGTTTGGTCTATGAGTTTCCGAACATCCTGAATATCATATTATTTGATTCATAATTTTTTAATATACTCTAGGCACATTTTTCAAACACAATGACTTAGATATAAAAATATAGATGGGACGCTCGAATCCTCAATTCCTCGAATCTTATGGTATTAAAGAGATACGAGATTCATTAAAATCTCGAAAATTTATCTCGAATACAATTATTAAAATCTTAACTTAATATAACAATTTTAAGAAATTGGTAAAATTAATTAGACCTGTGTATTTAGGAGCATAATAAAATCACAAAAAAAAGTACAAAATTGTGTTAATATAATTAATTTACTGAAAAAAAAAGTGTTATTTTTGATGTTTATGACGTAATAGACATGAAAAACAAAATGTAATTTGTCAGTGTAACAAAGCCATTAACATTTATTTTAAATAAATTTTAAATATTTTCACCTTAACTTAAATAAATGTTGTAAATTTCTAAAGATCCGAGGATTAGAATTTGGATTCGAGATTGTAAAGAAAATTTAATATCCATATTCCAGAAATATAGGACTTAACCGATCTCTAGTTAAAAATAAAGGGTATGTTCCACGTCATACTGTCCATCCAAGCGATAGGCATGTATATGCACTAATAGGGTGTGAATGAAGAAAGAAGAAGTGTGAGAAAATTTAATCGAATAATATGCGTGGGAGGAGGAGAGTGAGAAACAATATAGGAAAAACCGGTACACCTACACTTATCAATTAAACTTTGTAAAACCACCTCCAATGTATCAGGGCGAGATTTGAACCTCTACCTCCTCGTCACTGGAAATATATTCTATTGGAAAAATTGACCACTATACCATGTGGTCACCAGCGAAAATACGGGAGGCTAGGGTTCGAATGAAGGGAAGCTGATTTTTTTCTTCAGATGGTTTCAGAAATCAAGGTAAGGTGTCATTAAAAATAAAACTCAAACCGAGAACTTAGCTTTTGATTCCAGAATATATGTCGTATGAATGTTTTTTCCATATTGTGACTATCAATTTTTTTTAATCCTCTGCAAGATAAATTGAATGCGTCTCTTTAATAATTTTATTTCTTATCCTGTGCCCTTAAGGTATGGATAGGAAGTGTTTTTGCAGTTTTTATAGCAAACATTTTTTTTTTGCCTAAAATAAATAAAATATAGCTCGAATATAAATATAGAGAATACTTTTCTTCACATTGTGATATCAACAATAATTGTTGAATTTCTGTCATGAACATAGCAGCATTATCCAACAAACTTTTTAATGAAGAGAAAAATTTGGTCATTAAATTCCGGGACAGCCTTGATAGATATTGAAGAACTGTTGATATTACTATGTGAAGAAAAATTAACTTTATATTCCTACTGGAGAAATATTTTATCTATTTCGACCAAATAGTGTTTTGCTATAAAAAATGCAAAAACATTTCCCTTTATCAGGTTCCCTACATTCATTCACACCTTAAAAAGTTCACGCTCCGAATAACTCATACAATCAGTAATACTCGTAACACTAAAAAACAAAGCCTCAATTTTAAATTGAATTAGCTGATACAAAATAAAATGTTGTATTTATTCTAGTGGAAGTCTAACTTTTGGACTTAAAAATAACTTTGTCAATATTCAGGTTGATATAAATTCATGCCCGGCTCTTTCTCGCGTATCTAAGGGTCTTCCTTTCTTTCAAACCCACCCACCACTTTCCCAAAGCTCTTAAGGAACAAGAACTTTTCCTAGACATTATTAAAGTGGACCGTACGTACTCACTAAGTCTCATGAGTGCGATGACTTTGTTTAATAAACTTTAAAAATAAATTAAGAAAATTGAATTCATCATTAATCAAACTTAAAATAATTACTTTTTATTTTATTGAATTAAGAAATATATAATATAACTTTAATGATTTAAAATTGAAGCGGCCCAATGACTATATTTTATAAACAATAATAAAAATTTGTGATAACATGGAGGGATCAATTAATTAAATAGAAAATGAACGAAGAAAGCTCACCTAGGTAAAAATAAAATAAAGGGATGAATCCAATGTACGAGAGTGATATCTTCCTTTCTTCCGGCTCACTATTGCAGAAAAAGTTACAAACACATTTAAACACAAAGTTTTATATTTTGTCCTTATCGCCTTTATCATAAAAGTATGGAAAAATAGAAGAAAAATATGATGAAAAACACTGAATTACTCCATTTTGAATTAGCGTCACTGTTTAAAACACAGTTTAAAGAGTTTTTGATAGTTCAAAATTGATTAGTGTTTTTCTTCTCTTTTTCCTTATTTATTTAATAAAGACAATAATGCCAAAAAAAATTTTTTTAATGTTATTAAATGTTTGTGTGATCTTTACTTCTATAGAATCCAGAAGAAAGGAAGGCGTAACATTTGTGTATTTGATTTTCCTAATATAGTTTCCAGTCTCCCTAGGTGGGATTTCTTCACCCAATTTTCACTCAATTAATTTATAATTATTTCCTTATTTTTATTTAATTTTATGTTAGCGATTTTCGGGATTACAAAGCTTGAGACAAACAATATGTAGCAATGCCATTCATTTTATATTTGTTAGCTTTATCCAAGCAAATGTTTCTGAAATAGGCGGGTTGAAGCTTAAAATAAAAATAATTTATAAGTTTAAATCCACGTATATTTTAAATTTTCTTTGTATTCTCACATCTGCTCATGGTATATACAATCATACTGTATCTAGAAAATGCAATGATCATAAGATCTAAGACGTCGGGCTCGTAATTTACAGAAAATCATTCGACAAGGAGATTGAGGTTATAATCTCGGCCTAAAAATTTCATGGTGATTTTTCACCTTGGACACAGTAATATTCTTTCTTCACGATATTGCGGGTATATGATAGTTTTCTAAGATAGTTTCTCTAACTCCATCCTTAAGAATAAGTCATTAACAGCCTTGGCGTTGAACGTATTAATAAAAATAATAAACTAAACGCAAATTAGCCTAGTATGAGGAAAATAGATTAATGTTATGACATTTTAAATGCAATATAATATTAAAATATTTTATATACCTATGCAAAACAATTATTATTTTTAAATGATTGCATTTATACCCTGATTTTGGTTGGAAGAAACATTTAGAATATTCAAAATTATTTATTTGCGGAGAACATTGATAACTTCTTACTATATTAATTGTGTTATTATAGAGGTATTGATAATATTTATCAAAAGTGACAGGTGCAGACAGCGTGAATTGATGTACTAATTTATTAAAATTGTTTTAGTAACTTTGATAGCTAACAGATACCGTTTTTATTTAGCAGTGCCTTTCAGTCTCCATTTGGGATGTTACGCTGAGTTAAACTTAACATTGTTAGAAAGTAAATTTTAAAAATATTATAATCTATAATATATTTTCATAAAACCAATAGTTTCTGGGCTATAAACGACCATATAGATATTTTTTTATGAGTAATTAGAAATTATATTTATCTCTTTTCTCTATGTTTCTGTAACAGTGTATATTAAACCATTAGTTCTTTTTGGTGAAGTGTTTCTGCAACAGTATACATTATTTAGTTTCACAAATTTTACGAGTTTTTAGTAAATGCCTCTATATTAAGATTAAAGAGAGATAAAGTCTGTGTGGTACAAAGTACCATTTATTTTCTGTCATATTTCTTAATCTTTCTTATTTTCACCAAAGAGCCATTGTGAAGTTCCTCGATCAATCACCCACCTGACGCTCAGAGAGCAGAAAAAAAGTTAACATTTGTTCAAAGCAATTAGTCAAATGGAACACAATACCCTAAATATAGTTATGTAATTTTAAATCTGTATTAATTTGTAGCCTCTTTTTTTCTTCTTAAATCAACAAGCCGTAGATTTGTTTAGTGTGATTTCTATCCATCTGGAGTCTGACATTCTCTCAGCTCTTCAGCTGGTTAGTGCTTCCTGCACCATCTGGTAGAAATCACATGTACTGGGGGAGTTCAGAAAGTAAGGTGATTTTCCCTTGCTATCCACACTGAATTTCTACCTAAGGACCTACCAATTTGGCTGGAAAAACTTTATTTTCACATAACTTACAGGGATATTTTATATGCCACAGTCCAATCGAAATGAGACCGATGGCTTTACTTCCTCTCCGAAAGAAGTTGTGCAACGGATTTTATCGGTCAAGAAAAATCCATTTACCTCGATTGGGTTCAAACCCACGAAAACTTTGCCCCAATAACACCAAGGTCGACAATTTATAACTAAAGAGATGTAAAATCAATTAAGACAATTTTATCTCACAATAATACTGAGGTTTTTACAAGCACTTTTAGGAAAATCTTAGTGGCAATTATTCTTTACATAAATATAAATCAATTTCAACTTGTCTATAATGAAACACAAACATTATTTGTGTGACATATGTCACTTTCCTCCAAAATTAGAAATCATCTTTGACAATACTCTCGTCGTTATCAAAACAAATTACGCAGCAGTTCAACCTTTTATGAGTGGTTCAGGATGGAATTAACGCGTTCTATTCATCGATATGAATTTTGAAGGCTATTAGTTGGTGTTGCTGTCACTACCAAACCATAATTATTGCATTAATGAGGAATCCTAGCTTACCCACGCTCTTTCACTGCCCGTATGTATTTTTTAAATCACGATTCCGAGCTTAAAAATAAAAATATAAGCATAAAAACGCCGTATACGAATTATTAGCCCTTTTAAAATTATTACTCGAATGCGATTAGACTTTTAAAATCGCATGTGTGTAAAAAGTTAGTAAACATTATTTGAGATATTTTTCTTTGGCTAAAATATGTCGTGATTTTTTTGTAAATTAGTGTAAAAGTAGTATTTTACTGATCACTATTTCACAATTATCGTTAAAAAAATTATTAACTACAAGCCGTTTAAACTTATGACAGAATTGGATCACTTTTATTGAATTAAATTGTAACTTCAGAAAATGGAAGAAAGAAGGAAATTGAAAAACATCATCAACGAAAGATATAGGAGGCCAAACAACGAGTTAAGGAGATAAATAGACAAAACAAGGAAAGACTATATACAGAAAAAACACGCGATGATATTATTGAACTGCAAAGAAGAGGAAGGGTATGACTTCATGTACTAGAAAGCAAAGGAAATAGGAGGGAATGAAAACAAAGGTGTGCGAACAATAGGAATAAAAAAAACCAAAGGTCAGGTGGTGACGGATCATAAAGAGGTTTTTTATATGATTTGGGAAAGATATATAAAAAAAGGTACGACATGAAAAATCGACAAGGGAATTCAGAGATTAAAGACGAGGTAGAGAAAGACGAAAAAGGATCCAGCATCTTAGAGAATTAAGTGGAGTGAGCGACTAAGTTCATGTGAAGAAGGAAAGTTGCTGAAGATGACATACTAGCTGACCTTCTGAAGGAACTGGGAAACAACAGACTAATAACTCTGACTAGACTTAAAAAAAAATGATCTATAAAACAAAAGAATGACCCAAGGACTTTCTAGGCGTATCCATAGTAGATCTAAATAAGAAGAAAAAAGCCAAGAAATGCAGTGACTACAGGATCATCAGCCTCATCTCTCATGTGGAAAAGATCGTGTTAAGAATAATCAACAGGCTACTGGAATATAAAATATAAAATGTGACGGAAGAAAAAAAATTGGATTTAGAAAAGGAACCAGAGATGCCATTGGGATGCTGAGAATAATTTAAGATAGAAGGCTGGAAGTCATGTAGGAAGTCTACATTGGTTTCATCGACTGGCAAAAGACGTTCGATAGAGTGATATAAATACTCAAGAAGATTAACACCAACTGGAGGGAAAGAAGGCTGATTGCAAATCTGTACTTAGGACAGCGAGTGAAGGTAAGGCTGAATGATGGCGTGACCAACAGCGTAGAGATAGGAAGAGGAGTGAGGCAGATATGCTGTTTGTCACCCAGTATATTAAACTTTATGGAGAGTGGCTGGTCAGATAAGTCCTGGATGGACGTGGTAATTTCAGGGTAAGAGGACGGGTCATCAACACAAAAAAATACGCAAGTGATCTAGCATTGCTTGCCAAAAATAAAGAAGAGTTGTAAGAAATGATGGACCGGCTGGTAGAGAGAGGGAGAAGATTTGGAATGGATATCAACATGAAGAAGTCAAAAGTGATGATAATTTCAAAAAATGAAAAGTCGCTGAAAATAAAAATAGGAAACTAGGAGTTGGAAAACATAGAACAGTTCAAGTATCTGCGAATTCTTCTAATAAAAGACCTGAAAGGAAATTAGGTCTAGGATCGCCATGGTGAAGGAAGCTTTCAACAAGAAGAGGTACCACTGACCAGAAAGCTGAGTTTGGAAATGAGGAAGAGTCTGATGAAATGCTTTATTTGGTTCATCCCACTGTATAGAGCTGAAACTTTGACTCTTAGAAAGATGGAAAATAAATACTTAGAGAGCTTTTAAATTTGGTATTGGAGAAGATTTGAGAAGATCAGGTGGACAGACAGGGTGACAAATTAATTCCTAAGAAGAGTGGGCGAGTAGAAAACCGTTTTGAATATGATTCTTCGGTACAACGCAAACTGGATCGGACACATTGTTAGGAGGATCTGTCTTGTGCCCGACGTCATAGAAGGAAAAATTTAGAGAAAGAGGAGCTTAGGAAAAAGAGTAAAATATTAGATGACTTGACGGAAAGGATAACATTTTGGTAACTCAAGGAGGAGGCAGAGGACAGGGCTCATTGGTAGTCTAAGGTAACTGGCAAAAGGAATGGACCTGACGTAAGACAGAACACTTAATTATAATAATTATAACCTATTTGTTTTAATATTTTATTTATTTAAATTGAATTTACATTTGTAATGATTTGTATTTTGTTTATTTTTAGAATGGCTGTAAGGTACTTAGAACCAAATAAAAATATAATAATTATATTAATTTAAGATACTTTCTTCTGTTTGTATATGTATATGTGGAACCCCCACATTGAGGAGAACTTACCTCCCTCACCCCACCCTACCAGACCAACGCCTTTCTACGCCCATGGTACCATTTAGGGCTCACCTGAATTGCGCCAATCTACCTGGCTCAGGAAGTGATAGGACCCGAATTGTCCCAAGGACCCAAAAGTACCTCCCAAGACGAGACCCAAATTTCTCCAACTGTAAAACCAAGCTGTTTCAGTGTTCAAATCAATTAATTATTGATTCTCTATAGTTTTCTTGCTAGTTTTTTGAACATTTCCTTCTTGTAGACTTAATCCGAACGGTGTACACGAACGAGTTGAGGAACAACTAATACGGATGCATACGAATTGCAGAACAACTCATCCGAGCTCGGTAATACCCTTACACGAACTGCGCAGTAATAATTTAATTCATAATGATTTTGTTGAAAATGGAGGATAGTTTAGTCTAGGCTAGGTTAGATTAGGTTAAACTAGATTAGGTTAAACTAGATTAGGTCAGAGGTTAAGAGTTAAATGGGATTACAGGTTGTTTCACTTAGGTAATCTGCGAAGCTCATCAGTTTTGCACTTAGTCTTACTATCCATTCAGGTTTTGCGCAAAGAATAAGATAGGGATATAAAAGAGAGAAATAAAATTAAATGTGCCCGCATTCGCATTGAGGAAGAATGGGATAGTATTCAGGGGAAAACAACACCCTAAGTATGGCCAGTGAGGAGTCGAACCCCGATATCTCCTTCACTGAAAAATAATACTAGCCGAGTTTTACGTACCCACCGATGTGTATGTCAATTAATTTTCTTCAATTTATATGTAGAGTTGCATTAATTTATTTCAACCAACTTTGTAAAGAAAGGCAATTTTTTTTCCTCCCCTTAACATTGATTTATTATACTAGCAGTCCAATCTGCTCAACCGCGAATAATATTCGCAAACGCCGCACAAAATGTAACAAGCTTGAAAGGACAAGCCAAAAAAAAAAGGGACGTCTCTAGGTTTATGTAAGGGAGAGTTCAAAACGGGGGGAGTGTGAGGTCCCATTGTGCATTCGATTCACTTTCTTTACAACCCATCTTGCCCCTATTTTCCACCCCCACACACATTTAATTAAGATATATTATTGTATAATTCAGAGATTGGTGTGGCAGGGAATACTGAATCATTGCTTGTATTCGAATATCATTCGATAGCGCGTTTGTCTACTGAGATAAGGTATCCGAGTTTGATCCTCTTAGTGGTCTAAAGATTGATAGTCACCGGACCTCGTTTATTGTATGTTCTTAGTTAAGGTCATTTATCAATAAAGTGCCATTTTAACAACTGTATTACTATAAGCTATAAATAGTGATTCAATGATTTCAAATCATTAACAGTTCAATATTTATAAGGGGTCAAAATTTGTTATTTTATGCTATCCTTGTACCATTGTTAAGTTAAAGTAGACCGTAATTTATGTACGGGGTTGGAATTTAGTATAACTAGATATTCATATGGGGTTCACGCAGTGAAATAATATTTATAATATGCTAAAGAAAAATAATTTGTAATGAATGAGCAGTTTAAAAGTAGTAAAACCACATCATTACTAATTAGATAAAAAGAGGCTTACTGTTATTTTATAACCAAATAATTTGATTTTATATCATTTTGTGATACTCATTGTCGTTATTAAGTATTAATTTGGTTTTTTATTTAATCTAATTATACTAGTTAATGTTATTAATGTGCCCGAATTGATGATTGCAAATATATATTTGAAATGTCTATTTCATGAATTTTTTTGTTTAGACTGTATTGATTGTAGAGACAGCACCGAATAACAGAACATAATATTCCAGGCCAAGTCAGAAAGTAAGATAATCCCGATTTATGACACACCCAGGTAAAGAGGATGTAGGCTTCCTTATCTGGCCGGTGTTGCTGGAATAGGCTGAGACATTGTTAATGGCCCTCTTTTCCAAGATATACCTTCACCCAACTATGTTAAATTACCTGCCATGATGCTATAGACCGAAAATATCTTATTAATTCTTACTGTCGAATGACCTTAAGATAATTTCTAAGTAATGAATTAAAAATATTTGGTTCATAAAATTAGCAATGAAGACAAGCGATGGACCTTAGTTTAAATATAATGTTTATTTTAAAATAATTACTGGTTCAAAAGTAGGTCAATTTCTACTTTTACTTGTATACAAATTGGGGGGGGGGGGGG
>CABFWO010002705.1:70609-111103 GCA_902155825.1 Timema genevievae
TTTTTTCTAGAGACGAGAGTTTTGGGATCCAAATCCTGGCCAAGTGTACAGATTGTTTTTAAAATTTGCTTCCCAATTAATCTTCATTCAATTACGAGTACATTTCCACTAGATGTACATCTTCTTTCTCCCTACCCCATTCGAATAGTCCAGTAAAACGCGGTGTAGAAATATTGATGCTTATTATTTGATCATATGTCAGGCAAACTTAAAGAAAAATACACAAAACACTAAAATTCAGAGAGCTTTATATATAGTATAGAAATATTATCCAGATTGATAGAAACATTTAATTTATTTGTGTTGAGTTTTAGTTTTGATAAAGCAAATATTTGGCCCCCTCCAGATCATTCATACGCGCGCGTTTTAGAAATCTGACAAGTCAAATAAACGTTTAATTTTTGAAACTATAATGGCCATGAGAAAAATGGAACGTATCCAACTACAATGAATCATGACCAGAGAAAAGAATGCTTACGTGTTTTCAGCAAGCAATCCATTGGGTGATTGATTGTCTTGAGGGCTCGTTTCACCAAAGATAATTTTTTTCAAATTTGGTAGGGCTTGTAATTTGTTTAGAAAGGGATTTTATTTTACACCACTAATGCAGCAACCTATGTGTGCTATATTCTTACTCTGTGCATTTTTACCAATGAAATGAAATGAGCTTAGCTGCTAAAATTTCTTCTGCAAAAAAAAATCTGAAGCTATAAATTTGTTTAATAGAATGTGGAGTCAATTTAGCTAGAATTTTAGAGTCAACATTATTTTATCTAAATTTTCTCTATCAGTAAGATAAAAAAAACTAATTCTCATTAAGCTAGGAATTGTATATACAAATTGTCTGGAAATAAAATAGAATTTTGCATAAATATTGCCCTCAGCTAAAGAGAATTTTGTATAAATCGTAGTTCAATGTAAAAAAAAAGCAACAGAATGGGTGTACACTTTTGGTTTTGTCAAGTATACCTCATTATGGTTTTAACACAGCTTAATAATGAGTTAAAATAGGGGCTTTAGAAGATTAAATCGATGGATTATATATATAATATGATAAACTTATCGATAAATTATAGATACATTCTAATAATAAACACCTGGACACTTAACATTATAGCCGAGACACAATCTACATAATTATATCAACCCATGCAGTGTGTCTGTCTTTTTAGGGCTCTTTCTCCCATTTCCCGATACCCGAGAGAGCTGAAATTTGATACGAATGCTATGGCGCATTATGAGAAAAATCAGAAACTTGAAAAATCCAACATGGTTGATCCAAGATGGTGGACGCAACATACAAATGGAATCCAAGAGAGCCAAGATATGGCATGGACGCTATGGAGCATGCCATATTTACGAAAAAATATTCAAAACTTGAAAATTGAGTCGCAAAGCACTGCAATTTGTCTTTGATAATATGGAACCTGCCATTTTTATGAGAAAAATTGGAAACTAGAAAAAAGAAATCCCGATAACCTGTCGGATTCATGGACACAAATCACGCACCTCTTATGAAAAATCTAAAACTAGACTAAAACATTAAAGAGACTTCGCATTAAATCCTAAAATGCACATAGGCTTAATCCCTAGTAGTTTATAATAAGAATTAAATATTAAATAAGCCCAACTCATTAACTTGGCTACCAGCAAGTCCCGAGCTATATTATGTAGCTGATAGTTACTGATAACACTTTATTATTAATACAAATTACAGTATGTCTGTCTATATAACTATCAAATTATACGAAACTCTAATCTCAAACGATTTAGATAAAATTTGGTACAATTGTGAAATGAACTAAACACGATAAAAATGTAAGATATACAAAGAAAATTATAAATATGACGTAATTATTTGAAGTAACGGAAGTTATTTTTTACCAGTATATAATACACTTCCGGTTCAGCTAGTCTATTAGGTGACCATGGCACGGAACGATATTTCCAAACTGTTTATTTTTTACGACTCCTTGATTCTAGACGGCAGATAAAATGGACGTGTTCTGTTTATTTACACCGAACATTGCACCAGAATACCTCTTGAGACTTGGGAACGCTGCAGCTGGCTAGGGGAGGAACTCTATCACGTGTTGAATGCCATGGTTCGTACCCCGGTTTTACCTTTTGTTTTATTTACACGCCCTCGTGCTAGAGATATATATTATTTTAATATTACGTACAATATTCTGAAAATTGAAAAATGACACCTGGACACGGGAATTGAACCCGGGACCTTTGGCTTAGTACGCCAATGCTCTAACCACTGAGCTATCCAGGATTCGTCCCGTGCCCAGGGTCATTCTTCACTCATATTTTAAGGCAGAGTCTATGATGGACTTAGCGGAAATCGTCGGCTACAAATATGTGATTTTATTAATTTCACGAGCTATCAGATAACGCAGCCATCTGCGACTCGGTAGTTGGCTTATTGCTGCCATTTGTACAATTATTAAATTGTACGGGATTGCATATTAAGAATTAAATAGCCAAAGCTATTATTTATGCTTTTAGTGGGAATTACTCCATCTAGATATCATATTCTGGCGTACTAAGCCAAAGGTCCCGGGTTCGATTCCCGTGTCATTTTTCAATTTTAGGTGTGGCTGTCTCATTCATAGGTCACTTACGATCGTTTCCCCGTCAGACCACAGATTAAGATACTGTGTCATTTTCCAGAACTAGATATGTAATGTAACTGCACTATGCAATAAATATAACCGAATATACAATTATTTACCACCGTATTTTCCCTAGATTATACAATGAATAGGTGACCTAGCGGTCTAGGATTAAGGTGTCAGACTTCTGTGCTGGGGGTCCAGGATTCAATCCTCGGTCCCGGCACAAATTTATCTGATTGCCAAATCCTTCATTCACCTCTGACAAGACGTGTATTAATCACAACTTGTAAATGTGAGGAATGCCAGGCCTCCATCGTGGTTCGGATCCCACGTTAAACTGTAGGTCCTCCATTTCATCTCACAATCACCCTACCAATTACACATTAGCGTAAGTGCGTACTAGCCGAACGGGTAGTAAGACGCAGTGCTAATAATAATATCACAAATATTGCGAGCTACAGGTGAGGTACTAACAGACGGAACTCTGTTCTTTTCCCATTGAGGACACATCCTGTTTTGCGACACTTTTTTATAAGTTGCCTGTATACCACTTTTTCCTAGCACCCTGAGATCGGGGAACAGTTCCGCAAACAATATTGTGCAAAAGTGGGTTTTCCCCGATGACGTCATCCTTCAGTTAGATTTGACCTCGTCTTATTTGATGTCACAATCCTGACTGATTGTGAAACAAAGGTCTTCTACTCTTGGTGTGTCGCAACTCTGATGTCGCAAAAGTGGTACGTATTCACCAAAAGGGGTAGAGATTTGATTTTTATTTTAACTGTATTAAAATCCAATTAAAGATGGAATGCTAAATCGCACCGTTTATTTTTTAAAAAAAGCATCCAATGGTCCTGAATAGAATTCTACCCCTCTCACCATAGTAGGCGTAGGTGGCCGCCATACTATCCATGCTTTAAACCTTTGAATAACTCACACTAATGGATACGCAAACAAAGGCGTTAGTCGTGTCTAATCTTGTTTGCCGATAGCGGGGCCACCACGGTTCTAATTATAGCCGGGTGTAATGAGAATGTTTATTCATAAAAAAAATACACTCTTCCTCCATGAAAATCTGAGTACACATTTATTCCAATATGAACCTTCCTCATCCTTAACCCTGTAATAAAAATATATGGATAACTCTAACAGGTAGTAAGAGCGCTGCATAAAAAACTGGAACTAGATAGACAATTAAAATTTATTTTAGCTTCACTAAACAAAGGTTTTCATGATTTTTGAAACGGGAGTAAATCGTAGTAAATCATGGACACAATAAGACTAGGGTTGTTTCACAGGTAATTATTTCAAATTTAGGATTAAAACAAATGAAGGAATCTGGATGAGATATAGTGCCAAGCCTCATTTTGTGTTTAGGATTTTTTTTAAGTTTGTTCAAATCTTATTAATGTCATTTAAGGTCAATTAAGATCATTTGACAATAAAAAATGTATCGCACAATTTAACGAGTGTATAGTTATAAGCTATAAATGGTGATTTAATGATTTAAAATCAATACAGTTCATGAGTTCTAAGGGGTTAACCTGGCTATTTTATGTTTCTCCTGTAACATTGCTAAGATAAATTAATGAATGTATGAGTCTGAAAGTTAGTATAATTAGACATTCATATGAGGTGTACACAATTTATAATATTAATAAAACTATAATACATTTCAGCCCCATAGATTAAATTAATTTACATTAACAATGGTACTAAAAAAACATAAAATAACAAGTTTGACCTCTTGTTCCTCGTAAACTGTTATGATTTGAAACCATTGAACCACAATAATAATTTATATTTTTTTACTACCATAAATTTGCTAAAATTATTGCGCAAGATAGTTTTGACTATAAAATTACCTTAAGTACAAGCGACGTTGGTATTGCTGGTATTTTGCTGAAACACGTCAGATCATCTATTTTTTCCCGCTTGTTGAACACTAGATAGCAATATTAGCTCGGTTTTGATGAAAATTGGGGTTGGTACAATCTAGGACCAACTTATTCAAATATTCTGTGCTGTAGTAATGTCTAAACAATTAGAGAGGGTTTAGTTTGTTAATTAAATGCAAATGTATCTCGTGAAATTAAGTATACAACGTTTACTTTAACTTCACGTGACCTAATGCAAGCTATATTTTGACCATGTCATATACATAATTGAATATACATATTCACAGACGGAATTTGCATACTGTTTAGTGGAGATGTTTTAAAACTCGACATAGATCTGCAAGTGAAGAATAAATAATATTTTATACACTTCAGTGACTGAATTGTCTAAGGCGTCACTCTCGTGTTAGACTATACTGATGATGACGGAGTGATCGGGGTTCGAACTCCGGTCGGGTTCAGTGAGAGTGGCGTTTACTACTGGTTTCCACTCTTTTCACGTAGATGCGGGTACATTACGAATAGGTGGAAATGCACTATTAACGTCTTAGAAATCTTTACCGTTCACCTTTAGTCGATATCAAATCATGCCACCACTCTTTTTTAGAACAGTTTAATATCGTTGGGCGGTGTATAGTAGGATTCTGGTAGGATAATATGGTTTTTTCGTGGTCAACATTGATAACATTTTATTATATTATTAATATCATTTTATAGTTATTGATATCAAAAAATATTGCAGAAGATCATATAGCTTGACGTAGAAATATGTGAAAATTATGTTAGTAGCTTTTGTAACCATGGAAAAAAGTGTATTTTTACAGAGTTGGATCGTATCTTACTTTAATTATGGGCCATACACAATATTAACCCACAGACTGTCAGCTGAGCCCTTGGTAACAACATCGATGACACGTGGGCTAAGACGTAAGCCTCACGCCTGATTTGGTTTTCCAATGGCGAATAAATAATAGGCTAGAGTCCCAGCCAAGTGTGCTGAGGAAGGTTTTTTTTTTCGAAATGGTGGCCTAATGTTGAGAAGATTTTTTTATAAAATTTGTTTACCTTCCCTTTATGAAAATTAGGGTAGATTTCAATTTACTTCAACTTTACTCATCCCTATCCCATTAGTTTGAAATATTTGAATAGCCTCTGGGGTGTAGTAAGACGTGGCTTACACATATACTTAGAATCAGGAGAGTTACAATTCCACTCTAATAAATGTTCTACCTTATCGTGAATCGAACCTGGAACTACTAGACAGGAAATCAGACTCGCAGGCACCGCGTTTTATTTATCACCCATTTGGGCCATACGTATTAGCACGTTCTAATTGCGCTATTGTGTTAGAGACGAGGTGTATTGACTTTAGATTTCGTGTACCCAGATTTGCGTGAAGGGATCGTGGCAAACAATTTTTTTTAAAACACCCTCAGTATACCATATCCGAATTCGAAAGCCGATCTCCCCCCGTCAAAGGTACTCCAGCTAGAGATACATCTAAGTGACCAGATAATTTAACTACTGAAGCAGGTTAAGTTAAGATTAGAGCCTAGGACGATCAAATAAGGGTGCAACCCAAACACATCTTCATTAATTTATTTTTATCTAGCACCGCGTCTTACTTTCCGTTTGAGTTATACGCTTAAGTACTAATTACGCTAATGGATTAGGAATTGAGAAGGTTGAATTTAGAGGAAGTAAGCCCACATTTGTGTGGAGGGAGAGTGGAAAACCATTTAGGGACAAACCACCCCCAGTTCACCCGACCGAGATTCGAGCCTCGATCTCTCCATTCTAGGTATTCTGGCTCAACACGAAACTAGCGCGTTATCTAACTACGCCACCGAGGCGAGTACATCATCATTAATGATCAATCGAAACATTTTGTTTGTTTATACTTCATGAACTTTACTATATTATCAAAGGCTTGTGGGCAGTTGAACTTTTCTGAGAAACAAACAACGCACAGATCACCATCAACCCTTACCCTACGGCGAAAACCCTTAGGGAGATACTTGGAACACTAATTGAATTAGACCCGGGGTTTTCCCCTTCCCCGTGTTCAAACAAAATCCGCAAGACTAAAATTAATTATACGAAACAAACAAACAAACAAAAACAATAATAATAATAGCGGCTCTTGGCCTTTTCAGGTCACTTGCATGCCCGCAAGGTAGAATAACTAATTATTAAAGAGATCTATGTAGATGTTGTATATTAATTTTCAATGGAGTCGTTCATTTTATTGCTACTTTAAATTAATACGTTTAACAAAGAGGTCCAAAGAGCGAAAAAAATTAAGCAGTTCACTCCAGGTCCCCTCTTTCAGGGGGCTTATAACCCCCCAAACATATATATTTTATAGCAACATGTATTGCCGCATTCGTAACCCACATGAATAAGATGTAGTTTTTTTTTATTTTAGCAGATTTTCAGAATAATGCTCTTCTAGGGTGTAGTGGAAGGGAACGTGATTACCTATATTTTTGCAGTTTTTATACCAAAAACCCATTATGGCCGACATGTAAAATATTGCCTCAGTAGACACATTCAGTTTACTTTTCTACACATCGGAATCTTAATAGCTCTTGAATATTTGTTCTGAGCATAAATGATTTTGAGCTGAAAATTTTTTAAATTAAGATCTATGGGATCATATTTATAAATATTTCCGAATAGTACATATCACATGACCCGCCTCGGTGGCGTAGTTGGCTAACGCACTATTTCCGTGTAGAGCCATATTGCCGAGGACGGGGAGATCGAGGTTTGAATCTTGGTTGGGTGAACTGGGGGTGGTTTTTCCTAAATGGTTTTCCACTCTCCCTTCATGCAAATGCGGGTTCACTTCCTCTAAATATACCCTTCCTAGTTACTAATCCATTAAAAATAATTAGTACAAAAGGGTTAAAATAATTAGTACATAAGTGTGTAACCCGAAGGGGTAGTAAGACACAGTGTTAAATAAAAAATAAGTATCTGTCACGAAAGCTTTCGAACAATATGTATGAAAAATGTGTGTTTGATTCTATCCAAATTCGAAACAAATGCTTTAAAATGTGTTGTTCAGCGTCTGATGTACTAATTTAAAAAAATATAAAATAATATAATTAGTTTAAGGCACCCAATAATGATATTTTTTAAATTAATAATATTATCAAATTGTAAACAACAGTTACACAAATGTTCGCATACCTTCTCTTTCATAATTTTGGTCAAATGGTTAAGGGTGTTAAATAAATCTTGTTGGTAGCAGGTTCGATCTAGGTTTGTTCCAAAAATAGTTTACAGTCAGTCAAAGGTATATTCCTTTTCTCACACATGTCAAATTTATTTGCGCAAGGATTAATTATTATTTTCAGGTCTGCGACGAGGGGTTGGGGGAGGAATGTTGGTACAATGGTACCAAGCCCGGGACTTCCAGGGACCCAGACTCAAGATCCAGATTAACACACTAAAAAAATTGGTAGTCGATTAAATAAAATAAAATATGAACGACAAGCAATGAAACGCTCATCCATACTAAAGAAGAGTGGGGAAGCCCAGTCCACCAGATGGGTTTCTTCCGGAGGAACTTACTGGCATTTGTCATAAATAAATTGTTGGTTCGGTACAATTTTGTCCTTCATTTAGAAATGCTCGGAAATTTCAAGGAGTATATTATTTTGTACTTACATTAACTTTGACAAGTGAAGAGAGTCGGGTAGTGAATGAAGTTCAATTTAAATTTAAGTATTTTATCATGTTCGTAATATTTTCATTTTTAAGTTGCGGATTAATTTGAAAACGTTGCTTTTTTTTAAAAGTGAACAACACATTTTTTTAACACACAAATTTAAGTCTAGCAGTGTTGTAATCATAAGAGTGATGGGAGGGGTTTTTCTCCCCATGTTAAATAATTTGTGTTCCCTTCATCCTGATTGGAATAAACTTGGTCCTCATTAGAATTATTTCACTCCCCTTTGATACTATCGAGTATTAATCTGATAAATGGTATTGTATAAAACTCCAAAAAGCTTCTAGAGTAATTCAATTTTCAAAACTTTGGCAGGAAAGGATAAATCCAAATAGTCATGAGAAACTGTTAATTTGTTTTAAAGAAACAGGCGAAGACCACTCTAAATAGCTTCTAGAGCCATCTATTCACTAAAATTTCCAGGGGAAGACATTTCCAAATAACAACATCTGAGAGCACCTAATTTCCCAAAATTTGCCGAAAAAGGTCCATTCTAATTATCTTCTGGATACATCAAGTTTTCAACAACAAATATTCAAGGTGAAGACCTGTCCAAATAGCTGTTAGAGGCATCCATTTTTCAAAAATTTGCTGGGAGAAGACCATTTCACATTCAAATAGCTTATATAATAGACATATAATTTTTAAAAATATTCCAGACAAAGACAATTCTAGATAGCTTATAGGGACATTCAAATTTCAGAAAAATTTAGAGCAGTCAATTCGTTTTATCGAATTTTAAAAACACAAATACATTGAAAATTAATTATTATAAACTAAATATTTGTAAATCTATAAACCTACTCAGAGATAGTTGGATGGACTTCTTGTACACGCATGCTTGCACAGCTTTGCTCTTCTGGCGCTGTACGCCGAAACTTTGAACACAATTCAATGGTATTAACATAGTTTGTCAGATGTAAGTGTACAGGGATTTAGTTTTACTTTTGGTTCAAACAAACTATTTGCACAGTTTGGGTGTTGAGTATCCAAACACCCTGTATATAGATTTGTAAATATAGTTAAAAAGTTAAAATTTTCTAATCAAGTCCCAAAATCCTCATTTATGACCATTAAGACCTCCAAATGACTGGTAAATGAAAATTAACTTTGTATAGGAGGATATAATGGATCTTGGTGAATCGAAGGATACAACTTAATATGAGGGTCTTAATACACATTGATTTGGCATTTTAATTTTTCCTCTTCCCCGTTTGTTCTACTGCCAAAATCTCTTAACAGAAACGTTATAAACAAATTTGGTTTCCATATGCCCACACATTGTATTCATTACTTTAATGTATTTTGTTAATTCAAGAAGCTAACTACACCTATTCCTATTCAACAATTCATTTACTCGAAAAGTTGATCTTGTTTTATTTTGTTTTATTTTATTTTATTTCATGGATAGGTTTTAAAAGTTGAGAGAGTTCACACAAGCTAGGGCCCTAGTGAGAAATCCAATTTCACGTAGAACATCATGTTCCATGGGATAATATCGCCCGAGCGACGGTGTTAGCTCGACCAGAAAAATAGCTTCCGCTTTGTTACATGACATATTCTCTTAACCCAAATTACAAACGGATATAAAGCATGAACATTAGAGAGACAAACAAACGGACAGAGAATTCTTGCAAGAAAATCTCGCTGTACTAATATTTTAAAAGCTTACATAGAAGACTATGATTTTTAATTGCACGTTTGGACGTAAAATTATTAATGACCTCGTTCAAATATAATATAATGTAAGAGTTGTTATAAAGTGCTGTAACACCACCCATCTGTAAAGAGATACCAAAAAAAATACACTTGCGAATAAGCTATGTAGCCAACCTGGTGGACATTAATCCTGAAATGCAGAGTTTAAAGTCAATATCAAAACACACTGCTGTGTAATCTCTAAAAGCTTTATATTTATTAATATCTATTTAGTTATATAACCGTCAAAAGTGTTTAAATTTAACATTAAAATAATTGTTCTTTTTTAACTGTTGTTTTATTGGAAAAATAAAATCTAAATGCTTAAAATTAATGTGTTCTAAATATCTAGTGATATTAAATTATTTTAAAACTTATCTTATAGGATGTGGTTATTGTTATTATTATTATTATTATTATTATTATTATTATTATTATTACTACTACTAGCACCGTGTCTTACTACCCATTCGAATTATGTAGTAGTTGTTTTAACTGAACATAATTTTGGCTTATTGACTGTGGTGATCTGCTGTATGATGTTTATAACATTTCTGTGACGTATAACCCGAACGGGTAGTAAGACACGGTGCTAACAATAATCATTTCTGTGACACCTTATCCTGCAAGTTACAGAAAAGTTTGTCAGTTAATTTCAATACGCACAACACTTATCATACAAACTTTACTCCAACGCACCTCAAAAATCATGGGCTACTGATGGTTTATTCAAAGATTTTTTTAATTAGAGGTATTTAAAATACACTTTCTTATCCAAATTATTACAAAAGTCATCCATAAGCCACGTAAAGCATCTGCGAGAGGTCTAATGCCTATATGGAGGGAAAGTAGGTAAATCAGTGTTACGTCACACAAATCTTATACAATGAGGTGGAAGGTCCAGCTTTGAATCCTGGCTGGGTGTTGTGAGGTATTTTCTCCCTGTAAATAGTTTCTTACACTAACTTCCCACGGGTACATTTCCTCTCATTTCTGCCTTACTTATTATTATTTATAAGTGTGAATATATGGATAGCCTGAACGGGTAGTAAGACACGGAGCACAGGCAAATGTTTAAAAATAATTAAATTTTATATTGTAGACGTTGAAATGATAAAAACTTTAAATAACATTTGCAGCATTAGCCTCATATTATATTATATTTTGTGTTTTTTGTCACTGTGTCCTACCACCTGTTTGGGCTACACAGGTATTAACTAATTACGCTAATGTGTTAAAGATTAGTAAGATTGAATTAAGAGGAAGTGTACCCTTATTTACGTGGAGGGAGCGTAAAAAACCCATTTAACAAAAACCACCCTCAGTACACCCAAAAAGGGTTTCAATTCCGATCTCTCCATCATCAGCAGTCCAGTTTATTGCGAGACTAGTGCCTTAAACAATTCGATCACCGAAGCGGGTTTTTAAATGTTTGATTACTGTTTCATTTTTATTTCTCAAATGATAATTAAAAAAAAACACTGAACGAAAACATACTTTCTAAACCTCCCAAAGAAATAACAGCTGCAGCCTGAAAAATAACTCAAAAATGTTAGTGATGTAAAGTTAGTTTAAATTAGTTTGAATTACTGGAATAGTAATTTTGTTCGTATGAATATTTAATAAGGTTCTCCGTCATATGGGGATGGTCACAGATCTCATGTGACCGCACACAGCGGTGTACAAACATTACATATTCCCGCATCCAGGACGATTTCATTCGTTGTTGACACTGATATGAAAACTGTATCTAGTCCAATCGGTGCAACACGGGTCTACTATGAAATAAACAGTTGTGGGTACGCTTTACTACAAATTAAGGGGTACTAACCGATACTGAAAGGTGTACAGGACATATTCATTGTCAAAAATCTTAGTTAAAGAAATATATATGCGAAAACAAATATATCTCGCTGTATCAAACATTTTAAGGGCTCTTCAACAAAAATTGAAACATTTATTTTTGAAAGAACTATTTGACAAACTTAGACCATTCTTAAAATAATGAAAAAATACTTTATTTTTATTTTAAGATAATGATTATGATTATTTTTTATTAATAATGTTATTTTGTACGTTTTTTATCTCAAATTTGTTTTATTTTTATTTATTTTTTTAGTCTAGATTAATCCCGACCTTATTATTAATTTTGGGTAGAGGATACCAGCCTGAGCGTTTGCAAGCTAGAATCAATTTATTATTTTATACTTAATATTTGCTTCGTTTCTTTTACTACTATCTACTATTTATTTACATTTTTATAAAAGTTCATGGGTAGCTTCTAAATCTATATTTACTTTTATAGCACCAAATATGACCAAAGTTGAATACTTATAGGGTTATTTCTGACGTCAAAATGGATACCCAAAACGTGATGAAACATATAAATCAAGGATTTATTTATTTGTGATAGTCCCTGCATTAAGTTTGGTGAAATTATATTAATAGTATAAGCTTGATAAAGACAGGATAGTTGTAAATAAATGCACCAAGCACCACCTACTCCAAATTTGGTACAATCTAAGCCTCTGATCAAATCTTTATTCGATCCAGGTCGGTGATAAAATCACTGATAAAATGAGTTCGGAATAAATTGAATCGCCAATGTTTTCCCTAGAGGAAGGTCTGGGGTGAGAGTGGCAATAGAGATAAATGTTTATAATTCATTTATTGTGACAACACCTCTCCTCATTTTCTACGGTGGTTGTTAAAATATTATTATTATTATTATTATTATTATTATTATTATTAGCACCGCGTCTTACTACCCGTTCGGGTTATACGCACTTACGCTAATGTGCAATGGTAGGGTGATTGTGAGATGAAATGGAGGACCTACAGTTTAACGTGGAATCCGAACCACGGTGGAGGCCTGGCATTCCTCACATTCACAAGTTGTGGGTTGTTAAAATATGTATTCCTTTTTCATCTAAGGGTAAGCCAGAGCTCGACTAAAAATACCATTTCAGTTTAATTTCAAAATAAAACAGGTGGGCAAAAAAATGACACGAATTTATTAACAAACTTAAATTTCTAGACCATGTCCCCGTCCATTCGGTATATCCACATGTTTACACATTTAGGATATGTATAAAGGAGGTAGAATTTAGAGAAGACGTACTTTAATTTGTGTGAGTAGAGAGTGGTGCCACTTAGGAAAAGACTTGAAATGTGTAGAATTTTGTATTTCTTGAATCCGAATCTTAAATTTGCTTTTGAATCTCAAATCCAAATTTGAATTCTTAAGTTCAAATACAAATACAGATCCTCGAATCCAAACATGAATTCTTAAGTTCAAATACAAATCCTCGAATCTAAATATGAATTCTCTAATCCAAATTCGAATCCTCGAATCATTAAGAACTTACAATTTAAGTTAAAGTAAAAATATTTAAAATTGAATTTAAAAAATAAATCTTTAAAGGCTTGGTGCAACTGACAAATGCTATTTGGTTAGCAAAATCTCATTATGTCATAAACAAAAAATAACACTATATTAGTATATTAATTATCTCAATTCACTTTTGTCCTTTAGATATTTTGGTACTCCCCGACAACTTAAGTCTCAATAATTCCTTTAACCAATTACTTAAAATTGTTAAATCAAGTCAAGATCTTCATGTTATTGTAATCGAGATAAGCTACAGTTTTACAACTCTTACGAATCTCAAATCTCTTAAATACCAAAGAATTTAAGGTAATTAAGGAATCGAGGATTATATCATTTCTCCTTGAGAAAAACACACTCAATATGACTATGCCCTTATATAATTACTAAGCTGACCTTCTCTTTACCGGTAATTCAATATAACACTAAAGTACGCCTTAAGTCTTAGACCATTTGAGAGTCAATGCGGGTCTCAAAAATTGTAATTGCCTGATATATAAATATAGATCTTTATAAATTCGTATCGGTTTCTGAAGATTCCACATGGTACATGCTCATCTTATTTCAAAAGCAAAATATACTTCTACATGTCCCCGAATGTTTAGATTTTACATACAATCAACAGTGAAACCTCATCGTTTTATAATTTAATCATATTTTTATTCGAAGTTTTAGAAAATAAGTCCAATTTCGTCGAGGCACAACGTTTATACAAAATTTATGTAGTGGGAAAATGTAATTTTTCAAAAATTAAAATTGTGTATTCTAAACCTTTTCTTCCTCCAGATTTGAACCAATTACAATATTAAATATCACACATATTATTCGGAATCAATTATTATTAGAGACTTCAGAGATCCCGGAGTCTTGAAACTAATTACTGATCTTTTCCTACATCAGTCGGTAGCACCATTGGTGGGACGTGGCCATTTTGAAAGTATTGCCAAGACCCTGCAGCACCATAAAAATACTTCCAGTAGGTGGTATGCTCGCTGTCTGAGTCAATCATAAATTAAAAATAAATCAAAGCCATGTTTAATAGCATTTTGGTTGAAAGGAACTTTTAGAAACTACAAACTTTTTTTTTGAGCTCAACATTGTTTTTAGCACCGTGTATTACTATGCGTTCGAGCTATATGCATATGTACTAATTGCGCTAATCGGGTGATTGGGAAGATTAAATAAAGAGGAAGTATCTAAATTCGCGTGGAGGGAGAGTGGATAACCATTTAGGAAAAACACCCTTAGTACACCTGACCGGGATTCAAACCCCGAACTTCCCAGTATATCCAGTATATTGTGAGAGCAACGCCTAATATTATTCCACCACTAAAGAGGGTATCAACATTGTCAACATTTTACTATATTATGAATATTATTTTAAAACTATTATTGAAATCTACCAAAAGTGACAGTTGAAGATTACATGAATTGGCTTATGAATATATTAAAATTGTTTAGTAACGTTTGTAATTGTTAAATACTATTCCTTCTACCAGAATCCAACTATAGCTTTACGTCAATATATGAAAATGGTTTTAGTCACTTTTATAGACATCAAAAAAGTTCCTTCGTATCGAAATTAGACTTTGGCCAAAAATCAGATTGATTTTAAACTATAGCCTATAAATAAATATATTGCGCATCTGGGCTACATCATTCGTATCCCAGTTTGCGGACAGATCAGCTAGTACTAATGTATCGTTGCACAGGGGATGCCCAAACGTACTAATCGTACATCCTTTCCTTGGAGATTTCACTTCCCGATGAGATGAGGTGATTGTGATAGTGAGTATGAGGGTGTGGAACCAGTGGAGACACTTAAACCTAACTTGAGCTTAACTAACCAAGCCCTGGTGACTGTTGGTATAACTCCCCTTTCGGGAAAAATACCCAAGGTACCAATCAGGAATAGAACCTGAGACCACTAGACTCATAGCCAGGTGCAATAATAACTACACCATAAGGTCGGCTGATAATAAACTGTCTTTATCTTACACGTCAGAAAAGACATTGGCACGGATCGCAAATGTGCAGTTTATAATTCTCAACAAGATTAATATTTGGTCGCATTCGTGTGAACACTAACCTTATGTGTATAATTTTGAAAATTACAAAATTAAATTCAGAGCACATTTTATTTGTATGAAGAGGCTGTTTCATTTTTTTTAAATAATACTTTAAATATTTTTTTATTGTACTCAGTGGTAGTATGCTTAAATATTGGGTGGCACGTATGACTTCTGAGCTTTAGGTCTAAAATTAAATTCCCGGCACGAACAAATAAAAAGTTGTCATTGGTCAACTTGGTGGCATTCTCTTTCACATTAATGAGCTAACAGTTGGGAGACAATGTTTCGTCTGTTCTTGAGTCAAGTTAACTTGTAATTTGTGTAATTATATAGCCAGTTGATTCATAAAGTGAATTTTTTGTTGTTTATTAATAGTTTTTAGCATCAAGTTTTACTACCCATTTGGGTTATACGCCTAGGTACTAATTACGCTTATTTGTTATAGATAAGGAAAATTAAATTTAGATTGAGTGCACCCGCATTTATAGGGAAGGAGAGTGGAAAACCATTTAGAAACAAAACCTCTCAGAAGATCTAACTGTGATTAGAACCCTGATCTTCCTGTCATCGTCAGGCCCAACTATATAAGAGATTTTTTATTATTATTACTTTTCCACTACATCTTGATACCCGGCTGGGCTATAGACGTTTTAACTAAGTCAATAGGGTAGGAGTAGATAGCGTAGATTTCAAAGGAAATGCATCTACATTTGCGTGTATTTTGGGAAAACCACCCTCAGTACATCCAGCCAGGATTTTCACTCCCAACGCCCAGTCACTGCCAAACCAGATGAGATGAGAGAGACATTTGGTCTGCCTGACCAACGATTCTAAGTAAGTATCCCCATTTAAATACCTCAAAAATAACTTATGTAAAGCAATGGTGGAGCTACCCGCTTCGGTGGCCACGTGGTCTAACGCGCTACTCTCGTGTTGGACTAGACTGCTGAAGACGGGGAGATCGGTGTTCAATCCCGTTCAGGTGCACTGATGGTGGTTTTCCTAATGGTTTTCCACTCTCCTTCCACGAAAATTCGGGTCTCGATTAAACATTCCTAATCCCCAAGCCACTAGTGAAATTAATATATAGGCGTGTAACCCGAATGGGTAGTAAGAGACGTGGTGCTTTAAAAAAAAAGGGTGGATTTGCAACCCACACATTATGAGCCACAAGGTCTAAAGAAGAGCGCACATGGTACTAGGCCAATCGTGAAATTAGGGAGGAGAGAGAGAAAGAGAAGCCTGTCTGTTGGGTTGATAAGCTTCTGACAGCTTTAATTGTTTACCATCCACTCTAGCAGAAACACTTCTAAAACGCGTTCTAACAAACCTTCTCGTTTGCATCGCAATAGAGGAACAATAATAATTAAACATCTTTCGACGACATTCTTTAGTCTAGGTTTTAACACAGCATGGGTATCAAAAGATTACATGTCAGTCTCATTGTTTGCAAGCACTGTAGATGACATTTTTTTTAACTTGAACTTTGCTTACAATATTACAAAAAAATATGTACCTTAAGGTGAGGATGGAAAGGAACGTGAATTAAGAAACGTATTTCTTAAGTTTTTAAAATAAAATACACTTTTTACTAGCCAAGATAGATAAAATACCACTCCAGTAGATGCATTTTGTTTAATTTTTTACATAAAGTAATCCAAACAATTTTTTAATATTTGTCAAGGTCATGGCGCAATTTGAAAAGGCATTTTTTCTTTCCATAAGTGTTTATGATTCTTTACTTCAATTGGTAAGGATGGGAGAAATAAAATGAGCTAAATGGGGAAGCTCAGTAATCTTCAGAGAAACGTGTCTTAAGGTTGTATAAATAACCAATTTGTATATATATTTATACGTCATGTGATCTGCATCTGTCACTTTTGATAGTTATTATCACCATTAACTATCAAATAACACAAATGAAATAGTAAAATGTGTAACATATATGGATATGTTACATACGTGATTATTAAATAATGGTACTCACACAATTACTCCCTAAACGACTTAACCCGTCCTACCCACTTCAACGTTCCCGTTCGACTAAAATAGTGCCGGTAAGGGCCGGCACTGCATATCATCCCAGATGACGTCATGATTTTAACGTCACATATGCCTCGAGACCCCGGTAGAACGTTATGGATGCTTCAAGACCCCGATGGAAGCTTCGAGAGTGTTCCACGAACAGAACCATCTGGGCGAGCACCAGTTCCCTCTATCAGTCTCTGGTATCACGTGATGACGTTAGAGGACTATAAATTGGCATGTTTCATCTGATATAGAACCCATTCCTAGTTTAGTTTGGTTGCACATGTGGAGAGATTAGAGTAGAGTCAACTCTCATATGCGGCAGTTCAGGCTTCGGGGGCCTATCTATCTCTCTCTCTCTCTCCTCTCTCTTATTTTTAGAGTAATCATATTACCACCATCGAGTGTTTAGTAAGCTAAGCTTTGCCATTATGCAAGCAATAACTCTTATTATTAAAAGTTCTATTCCAGTTTATAATTATTCTTTGTTAAACTATTCGAAATTATCTTTCAAGATTAAATAATAAATAGTAATTACTTATTAAATCAAATTTTAAATTTAAATTCATATTTATGGTGACCTGGTGGTCTATAGGTAAGGTGTCAAACTTCTGTGCTGAGGGTCCAGGGTTCAATCCTCGGTCCCGGCACAGATTTATCTGATTGCCAAACCCTTCCTTCACCTCTGACAAGACGTGTATTAATCACAACTTGTGAATGTGAGGAATGCCAGGCCTCCACCGTGGTTCGGATTCCACGTTAAACTGTAGGTCCTCCATTTCATCTCACAATCACCCTACCATTGCACATTAGCGTAAGTGCGTATAACCCGAACGGGTAGTAAGACGCGGTGCTAATAATAATAATAAAGTCATATTTCTAAGGTCACTTTAATAAATGTTTGTTACTGCTTCCTTTGTCTTGAAGCTAGTAGATAGCGTTATTTCCATTTAAATGCCGCCATATTGGACATGGAATTCTATGTCTTATATTTTTAACGTCGCCATATTGAGTATGAGAATTAAATCTCTTCTATCAATTAAATGCCTCCAAATTGGGTGTGGATGGACATGTATTATGTAAATGTGATACCACCGTACTAGGCGTGGAAAATTAGTTATTTCTTTATAAGTATTATGTCAAGGGAGATTAGCTATGCTCACTTATAATCTATTACTTTTTTTATAATTTTATCTCTAACAATTCAACTATTGGATTTGAGCTTAAATATTATATTGTAGGTAATGTATATAATGCTTCAATAACTATGGACGTTTAAATTGAGGTTCATCCTCTTGCCCGTACATTGTGGTCCGTCCCTTTACACTACACACTCTGGTTTTGTTCGCTTGTATTTATTTTATTATTCTAATGTTTGTATTATCAATAATATTAATTTGGAGCCCACTTTCTTATTGTTTTCATTTTGGGGCTATATAGGATCGGGGGTTACAAATATTATCAATGTTGACAGTAAAAATATATGTTAGTATTTTATAAAAGATTTGTTTCTTTGAACATTGGACTGTAATAATTGTCACTCGCTTATTTTCCTATACGTTCAAAGATCTATAAACCAGATATTAGCTACTGGCTCTAGCTTAGTTCTAGGAAATACCCAACCACCTGACTCCATACTATCCCGGCTTATTAGCTCAGTTGGTAGCGTGTCTATTTAAAGTGCTAATGGCCTCAGGTTTGAGCCTCAGTACAGTCATTTTTAAAAATCTGACTTGTGCCTGTTCCGGAGGTGAGTCAACTTCAAATCCTCTTTCTTTTGATGTGAGCTATCTCTATCCATCTGGATCTGAGCATGGACTCAAAACTTAGGCTGGTTAGTGCTGCCTGAACCATCTGGTAGAGATCTCATGTATTAGGGAAGTTCAGAAAGTGTGGTAGTTCCTCGTTGCTTTCCACAATGAGTTTCTTTGAGCGAGCGAGAAAGGGTCTACCAAGTTTGCCGGAAAGGTATTTTCACATACCTTCCAGGGTTCTTTTAGATACCACAATTGACATGGGATCGACAGCTTTACTTACGCTTCTAGGGTAGCTGTTTCACGGATTTTTTATTACTCAAGAAAAATTCGTCAACCTCAGCTGGGTTTGACCTTCAGGTAATGTGCTGGTTGATAATAGAAAGTGTACCAATAGTTAAAAAACATCTCATAATTAGTTTACCACTCATTGTATAGATACAAACTCGATTATAAATAAATTAATTTTTAAACCTCATATGGTATTGAACCTGTAGACAGGACAGACGTGTTTTTCAATGAAATAAGGAGTCCCTTTCACGTCAACAAATTCCCCCCTTCAATTTTCCACCCACAAGACCCTCCCCTCCAATCTCCTCATTTTCAGCCGGGCTAAGAACCGTAACTCAAGACTGGTACACACGACACGATATATCGTGCAAGATATTGTCCCAAAGGCTGTGGCCAGTATTTTGTATCTTAGGGCGTTATTACACTGTCACTCTTATGTTATAAAAGAAAACTATTTATTTAATAAAAGAAAATAAATTGTGTCTTTAATAAAATATATAAAAAGAGATCAGAGGTCGTCTTTTATGAAAGATATGTAACTAAATATTTCCTTCAAAGGTCATTCAATAGATGTAGCCCAGTTTGAATAGGCAGCTGACTATCTACTATCCTGAGCCATATAAAAAAACTAATGGATCGATAAATTTTTGAAAAGTTGCTCACAAAAGTTGTTCCATTAAATAAAAGGAAAAACACAAACTTTATAAAGTAACTATACAAGTGTGCAGCTTGTGTCATATAAGGAAACAATCAGTTCAGTATATGTTGTACAATTAAATTTTCAAAAACTTCTCATGTTTCAAATTACACAATTTATTTTATAAATTCCCAACACATATTACATATTGTAAATTTTGTTTTTATAAAAGATTTTTAAACGGTTTTATTTTATAAAATATATCCAATGAACCGACAGTTGCATAAAATGTATTTTATCAAATACATTTATAAAACTCGCTTCATTGGTCGAATGGTCTAAGGCGTCCCTCTCGTGTTTGACTGGCCTGATGATGAAGGGGAGATCGGCATTCGAATCCCGGTCGGGTTTGCTGAGGGTGGTTTTTTCCTAAATGGTTTCTAATATTCCTATATGCAAATGCGGGTAGATTACCTCTAAAATGCTTCCTTCTTCATCCCTGCCCCATTAGAGTAATTTATTAGACATACGTTAATCTTAACAGTGATAAAATAGTTAATCTTAAGCAGTGATAAAATAACTTAAAAATATAAAAGTGTGACTCCCTTAATGGACACCAAAAATTGTGAAGTATCTGATTTTTCAACTTATTGCACGTATTATATAAATTAAAATATAGACGTTTGAAACCAAAACATATTTATTTTCTATTAATCAAATATTAAATATACTACTTTAAAATCAATAATTCCTATTAATAGGCCTTTAGGAATTATTAGGTAGATATTTATAATAGATACAATCTAAAATATATTTGTTGTTTAGTAAATATTTAACAACAATGAGGCTATTAATCCATTGTATGTTCTATGTTATCGCTGAGCAAACATCCTAACAACCAGAAGAAATGCCAAACTGTCCATTTACAACAGGACCTCATTACGCTCGATCCACAATTATGTATAATTTAAATTATATTTTGGCTCCACATCTTACGACCCATTCGTGGTAAACGCTTATCTACTATGGTTAAGACTTAGATAAAAACTTAAGATTAACAATATAAAGTTAAAGGATATAATACACTGATGAATTAATAAAATGTTAGAACTTATCTAAAGGTTAAAATTGATATAATTTAATGTTCAAAACCTGTTAAAGTATATTAAAGTATATCAATTTCAACCTTTTAATAAGTTCTAACATTTGATTAATTCATCAGAGTATTATATCCTTTAACATTATATTGCTAATCTTAAGTTTATATCTAAGTCTTAACCATAGTCATTACTGCTCCTTATTTTATTATTTAGAATGCTTATCTACTAGTTACGCTAATGGTTTTAGGGATGAGGAAGATTCCATTTATAAAAAGTGTACCCACATCTGCGTGGAGGTAGAGTGGAAAACCATTTTAGAATAAACCTCAGTACACCCGACCGAGATTCTAACCTCAATATCCTCGTAATCAGCAGTCAAGTATACTGCAAGACCATGCAGCAACCGGAAAATTAGTTGAAAGATGACACGTGGACACGGGAATCAAACCAGGGACTTTTGGCTAAGCACGCCAATTCTCTACCTTTGAGCTACCCTGTACTAGTCCCGAGCTCAGGGTCATTTTTCACTCATAGTTTAAGGCTGAGTTTATGATGGAGGTGTGTAATCGTCAGCTATATATGAACGACCAATAATATCTCGGGCTATCAAATACCACAGCCATCCGCGACTCAGGAGGGATGTTACTCTGTCAAGCATACAATACAAGATTGTAATTGGGGTAACTGATAACTCACGATATATTTGTTCGCTCATTATGTGGCTGACAATTTCCACACGTTCATCACAGACACGGTAACGAGTTAGGGCTTGGCCAGACTGACAAGCGTGCGAGCGAGCGAGCGAGCGAGCGATTGAGCGACTGCGTTGCCAAACTGGCGAGCGGGTGATTAGCAGATAGATCTCAATAGTTGTTGACGAGGAGACAAACGTTCGAATCTTGGCTCAGTGAACTGAGGGTGGTTTTAACCAGTGATTTATTTTTGTGGTTTTCCCATCCTCTATCCGTGCTAATGGTGATTCTTATTTGTAAAGGCCTACTTTGATTATAATATTGAAGTATTTTAACATATCAGCTTTACATACATTTATATATGTATGGTTTATGATCTTGCCAATTAAATTAGGCCGTTAGTAGCAAGTGTGCTAAACCTATCGATAGTAATAAAAATGTCAAAATGATAAGTTTTCCTAGCACTTAATGAACCTACATACAATAATATTGCCTAGCGCCTGTAAACTAGACTGTACCGGTCGAACGCGCTCCAGTCTGGCCACCTCTCATTACAACCAATGCGTTCCTATTTTATTTTTTAGTCGCTTGCGCGCTCGCTCGTTCAGTCTGGCCGTACCCTTGAGGAAATTATGAGTGTAGAATTAAGTCCCATCTAAGGACTCCGGAACCGTACGTCCGTGGTTCGTAGTCTGTGGTTAGTAATAAATCGATGCCACAGTATCAGATTGCTCTGACCACAAAGTCCTTATCCGTATCCTTACTCTAGACCGTACTCCGTAGAAGTTGGTCAACTTTAACTTAGTCTACGTGGACTACCAGTCACAGTTAAGTAAATAGCCTATGTGCGAGCGCATCGAAATAAAAGAACAAATGGCAGTGAAAGAACCCATTGATAGTAATTATTATAGGTTTGATAATTCAAAAGTGCTATGAATATAATTATTGTGATTGTACTTAGCCTACATTTCAATTATATAGCCCGAACTTTTTCTCAAAAAGTTGTTTAAGATTATTTTATTGATCAGCTGACCGCTTGGTGGTTGATCCTTGCTGTTGACGATTTTCTTTCAAAGAGTTATTTTATTGGATGAAGTCTGACTATCTCATTGGTTGGCACGGTCACGTGATTAAGCATATGGACGGTGTGGACGCAAATATAATTTCTAAGGGTCAAGGACCACATATTACGGATATGGATTCTGTATAAAGGGGCTTTACTCACATCGCGGGACGAAACCAGGATAGCTCAGTGTTTAGAGCATTGGCTTGCTAAGCCAAAGGTCCCGGGATTTATTCCCATGTCCAGGTGTCATTTATCAACTAATTTAAATTATTCTTTGAATTGATGATTTCCGCACGTCCATCACAGACTCTGCCTTAAAATATAAGTGTATAATTACCTTGAGAATGAAACGATTCCTGGATAGCTCTGGTTATATCATTGGCGTACTAAGCCAAAGGTCCGAGGTTCGAGTTCCATGTCCAAGTGTAATTTTTCAATTGAAATAAAATTATATTTAGATGCGGCTATAGCAATAATTACAAATATAATAGCTTAGCTACTTTAACAATAATTTAATTTGTTTTTTAATTATTTTTTATCACCACGTCTTACTGCCCGTTCGGATTATACGCTTAAGTACTATTACGTTATTCGATTAGGAATTGGGATGGTTGAATTTAAAGGAGGTTAACTCGCATTTTCGTGGAGGGAGAGGGGGAAACCATTTAGTAAAACCACCCCCAGTTCACCCGACCGATATTCGAACCTCGATCTCCCCATCCTAGGCAGTCTATCTCAACACGAAACCAGCGCGTTAACCAACTACGCCACCAAGGCGGGTAGTTAAATTAATTGCGTTGTTGTCTCCTCCATACGGGCAGTGCCGTAATTACAATGATTTACAGCCTGTGTGTTTATATTAATTGAATTATATTTAGTAAATTATGTCGTATGTTCTAGATATATAGATTTTTTCAAGGTACTAGACAAGGTTAGCGAGGAATTTTCCACGTTTATTTGTACTAGAGTGCAAATCTCTGCAACTTGTCAACGACAAACATTTTATAGTTCAACCCCCCTCACCCCCTGTATCATATAGTCTCGCTTTCCAAGAGAAACGAGAAGAAATTGAAATAAAAACGTTGAGGGTGGTTAGGGGTAAGGGGGAGGAGGGGGAGACGAGACTTTTATGAAGTGTTAGCATAAACCATGCCGCTGGTTTTATGAAACGACGTTGGGGGGAGGGGGGGAGAGAGTATCTGCTATATGTCGTGTAACACTATCATTTCCAGTGACCTTCGACTCGTGGAACAGCTAGAGACAAACTTTTTATAAGCCGTTCAAAAAAATATGTATTCTCTTGCGTATGAAAACATTTTAAACTGGAACGTTCTCTGCCAATATTATGCCGCATAAACGAAAAAAAATAAGAGCTAATTCCTCTGGTTGAGTGGTTAGGGAAGCTGACCATAGTTCTTGGAAACCTTGTGTAGTACCGTAGCTCTTAAATACAATAGTGTGTTAGAAATTAATTATATAAAATTTAGAGAGTGGAATACCATTTCGGTAAAATCCTCCTCAAAACGTACTGCTGGGGATCAGAACCCAAAACCTCTGCGTCACCAGAAAACTAGACTAGATGAGCCTAACATTTAGTCCTCGTAACCACTGATTCGGGGTCACACGAGCGAGTTTTACTTATTTAATTAATTAGTTTAATTATAAATCCGGCACCTTAGCTAAGTCGCTAGCGTATCTGTCTACTGAACTGAGGGTCCTGGGTTCGATTCCCGCCATGGTCGAAAAATTTATCATTGGTGAAATTCACGTTGATAAATTAACGGCCGTGGACTGGATGTTGTGCTTGTCCTAGTCTTAAGTTAGCTTATAAGTTATAAAGCATATGAAGCTACGACAGACCTAACAGGCCGGTAGTGGAAAATATATGGCTTGAATAAAAAAACTAACCCAGGCCACTGGCTGGAAACAGTAATGGATGTAAAGTTTAATTAGAAATCACATGCCTTGAGTAATCATACAATTACAGGGTTGAGACTACTTCCTTACTACCAAACTCCCAGAGTTTTACAGGCATTCCAGAAAGAAAAATAAACCCCATTTTTCCAGGTAGCTTAGATTGAAGAAAAGTGTAATCAAATTTCATATTTCATCAAACTGTCTTGTGTAAAGTCACGTAACTTATGTTTAAAACGTGATGATTTAATATGAATAGGAAAATACATTTTCTGTCGCTTCACAACCCTTGTTTAAGACATGTTTAAATCAGCATACTTGATTATTCCTTTACCCGCTTCAGTGGCCACATGGTCTAAGGCGCTATTCTCGCAATAGACTAGACTGCCGATGATGGAAAGATTGGGTTTCGACCCCAGTCGGGTGTACTGAGGGTGGATTTTCCTAAATGGTTTTCCACTCTATCCACACAAATGGGGGATTACATCCTCTAAATTTAATTTTCCTTGTCCCTAAACCATTAGCGTAACTAGTAGGCCTAGATAAGCGTATAAACCAAATGGGTAGTAAGATGAGGTGCTTATATATATATATATAATATTCTGTCTACTTTTTGTATATCCAAAGAATTATTATTTAATCTCTCAATTAAATGGCCCAAATTAACAAATAATTAAGTATTTTTACTAAATTTTGCAAAATTATCCGGGTTTTTTTCCAGAAACAAAAAATTCCCGGTGTTTTCCGGTCTTTCTCGGTTTTACAGGTGCGTAGAAACCCTATTTATCATCTTTAAAACATATAAGCAAATAATAACTTGCTTTAAGCGCAGACTAAGTTTCGAACTAATATCCTATAAGTCATCAGATATCCTTCTCAGCAACACAGTCACACCCTCACCGGGAATAAAGTGCATAGCTCAGACGGGTAGTAAGACGTGTTGCACCAAAGAAAGTAAATAGTACGATCCACAAAACAGAATTTCTTGTTCTTTTTTCTTAATATAGAGAGAGAGACTTTTACTTAAGACTCTTAGTATTTGTGGAACGAAATCACATTTTGGGTTTTAGGGGGGTCATGAAACGTCGAAATTTACCAAAATCAAGAGCTCAAAATTTTATTTTGTTAACGATCACAATACTTTCTCCCTCCTAGGTGTCACGATAAAGTAAGAAGTTGCGTTTAAAATAAACAATAAAATCTACTGCAGGAATTCTCGATTGGTATTTTTGGCATGTTTCTAGGTATATAAAGACAAATAATCAAATACACTTTATCCATTCCAAAACTTTCAGCTTTATTTGTGCCTATCAAAGCAAGTCTCACTCCTATCGTTTGCAACAGCCTCTCCCTATTTACCCCCCACCTCTTCTAGTTCTCCCTTCCTCACACACTTCCATTAGTTCCACTCAATACTTGGTGATCCACACCCTTTTCAAATGCTCGCTCCTTCTATCTCCCCAGTTATTCAAACGCGTTTAAAGAGACACTTTCTTACAAACACATGAAAATGAAACTATTCATTTCAAAATTATAATTTGTCACAAAAAAATAAAACAACACACTTTCATGAAAAGATTTGATAAATTTTATGGTTCATTATAGCGAGTTTTTAATGTCCAATACACGTAAAGTCAACTTACGTTTCGTGAGCTGCAGTGGGATGACAAGGATCACAATCTAAGGTTATTATACTTATTTTTATATAAAAATAAAAAATGTTTTATCCAAAATAAACAAATAAACAAAAGAATGCTTCCGTGTACTCAATTTAATGATAATTATATAAACCTAGTTGGCCTAATCTAAACAATTCTTGATTTATCATTATTATCGTGGAATTTGACTACCTTTTTTTTTAAAGTTTATCATTAAATTCTAAAATGCTCCTAACAGATATTAGTCATTTTTTTTAGATTAATATGTATAAAAAAATTGAACTAAATATTTCAACTGTAGCAGTATTTCATTTATTTTGGCCGAATATATTTTTTGTTTTATAAAAACTAGAAAAATACTGACCTAAAAGTTGTGTGTTTTTTCATAGCACCTTTAAATTTAAGAATTGTATTTGTATTACATTTTTCTTTCTCTTAACTTCGAACGTATTATCTTTGGTTTGGCGTGACATATTTCCAAAATGCACCATAATAATAGTTAATAAATAGTTTACATTAATGTTTTGATTATTTTATTTAGACTCAGACATAATTATATACCACCCGCTTCCTTATAACGCGAAGAAGGAACTTAATACTCCACCGAGATTCGAGCCCAATCCTTTCGGAAATAGTTGAACACTGTCTGAAGCCGATCGCCTCAAAGGCCATAACGATAATCTGGGCCTAAAATAAATAAGTTAATAATAAAATTAATTTATAATATATGGTGGAAGCATTTACGCATAGATTTGAATTGGTTTATGTAAGAAGCAAATTATAAATTTAATCAACTCTTGCTTTCACATTTTAAATTCAACTACCGGCTAGAATGGACCCATTTTATTCATGTTTCAAATTAAAATTGTTAAGAACTAAATTAGTTTTTATTTTCAATAAACTATCACTCAAATGAAGGATTAATACACAAACAAATAATTCTGCATAGTCAATTCTTGAAATACTATCTAATTGATTATAAAAATAACTTATTGACTAGTAGCATTAGTAATTTTCTCATTTGTGTTCAGATCCCATTACTATCGCAATTTAGTTTTCATTGTAGCATTACCTTCTTGAAGACAACCCCAGTGATAAGTTTGCTTTACGTGTGAAGTAATTAAATTCCTCTATTCTCCGACGAAAAGACGATTCGGATCTCTATGGATCTTTTATTTTCTTTCTCTTTTCGTTGGCTTTCTTTCACGACTTAAAAATTCCTCTTTCTCGAGCTTTCACTTAAACATTCAAGTGCACTCGATAAGGAATATTCATTATGTACTTGAAAAAAAAGCACCTAGAAGTTTTTTATAAAGAAAAATCAAATTATTTTAAATTTGTTAAAAATAGACACGCACAAAATTTAAATTAGATCAGAGTAGTTTAAAGCGTGTTTCATCCCATATATTTTGAAATTTTACATATTACCTTTAAATTGTATACTAATTAGTCTTTCTAGCACATGAAGTTTATATATATATATATATATATATATATATATAAGAAACGGGGAAATTATTCATAGGTTTTTGAATTTAAAAAAAAATTGAAATTCTACTCGTATGACTGTGTGTATTTGTTTGAGTGATAAATGCTTCAATATCAATGTAACCAATACAGCAGATAGTATTACAAATTTTGTAATTCAAATTTCGTAACTACCCATTACGTTACATTAATTATTATGGTTTTGGTTAGTCCTCACCCTGGCATCCGTTTTTCCAATATAACGGACGAAGATGTTAGCACCGGAGTAAGAGTTCAAGACAGAATCTTTGCAACATACTTAGAGAGTTCTTCTAGATTTTAGAGTCATGGATGACACAATCTGGAATCTGGCAGCATTTACGAAAATACATAACCTAGCTTTGCATCTGGCAGGATTTACAGGCTCTGAAAAGCCTACATTTGCATCTGGCAGGATTTACAGGCTCTGAAAAGCCTACATTTGCATCTGGCAGGATTTACACAGAATGCATAGCCTAGCTTTGCATTTGGTAGGACTTACGAGCAAAACCTAGCCCAGCTTCGCATCTGGCAGGATTTAGAGCAATGCATAGCTTATCCTCGCATCTGGCATAATTTAAAGACGCTGCATAGCTTAACTTTGCATCTGGCAGTATTTACGAACATTAAATGGCCTAGCTTTGCATCTGACAGGATTTAGATACAATACCTAACCTAATTTTTCATCTGGCAGGATTTACAGGCAATGCATAGCTTAGCTTTGCATCTGGCAAGATTTACGGACAATACATAGCCTAGCTTTGCATCTGGCTGGATTTACGGACAATGCATAGCGTAGATTTGCATCTGGCAGGATTTACGGACAATACATAGCCTAGCTTTGCATCTGGCAGGATTTACAGGCAATACATAGCCTAGCTTTGCATCTGGCAGGATTTACAGGCAATGCATAGCTTAGCCTCGCAACTGGCAAGATTTACGGAAAATACATAGCCCAGCTTTGCATATGGCAGGATATTGCATATCTTAGCTTTGAATTTGTTAGGATTTATGGAAAATGCATAGCCTAGCATTGCATCTGGCAGTATTTAGAGCAATACATAGCTTAGCCATGCATCTAGCAGGATTTACGGACAATGCATAGTCTAGAGTTGCATTTGGCAGTATTTACGGACAGGCCAATACATAGCTTAGTTTTGCATCTGGCAATATTTACGCACAATGCATAACATAGCTTTGCATCTGGCAAAATTTAGGGCAATGCATAGCTTAGCTTCGCATCCGGCCAGATTTACGGACAATACATAGCCTAACCTCATATCTGACAGGATTTAGGAACACCGCATAGCTTAGCCTTGCATCTGGGAGAATTTACGGACAATGCATAGCCTACCTTTGCATCTGGCAGGATTTAGGTCAATGCATAGCTTAACCTTGCATCTGGCAGTATTTAAGGATGCTGCATATATTAGCCTCGCATCTGGCAGGATTTACGGAACATTTACATAGACTAGCTTTTCATCTAGTAGGATTTACAAAGACTGCATAGCTTAGCCTCGCATCTGGCAAGATTTACGGACAATGTACGAGTATTTAGCCAAGTTTTACATCTAGTAGAATTTATGGACGCTGCATAGTTTAGCCTCGCATCTGACAGGATTTACGGACGTTGCATAGCTTAGCCTCACATCTAGCAGGATTTACGAAAGCTGCACAGCCTAGCCTCGCATTTTTCAGGTTTTAAGGAAGCCAGACGAACTAAAATCACATCCGTAAGAATATATTACTGTCACACGATTGAACCTCGGATCTGGCAGGATTTATATGAGCGCCTCACGACCGAAACTCGAACCTGGCATGACTTATTACGGCCAACACACGAACTAAAGTCACATCTGGCAGAATTGACGGTCGGAGCACGAACAAACCTTGTAGTAAGATCTCATGTGGGCGGCACGAACTAGCCTAGTAAGTGGCAGCATACTTTGACCGCTGACGTTTTTAATCTGCCTTAGGTCTAGCCTAACTTTACCTAGCCCTTAGGTAAAATACATCAAGCAAAGTCAATGGAGTGTTTGCTATTCAAAACTTACTTTTAAGCTTGTCCTCTTCGCTACTCGCTGAGAAAACTTTCAGGGAACGGGTTGAAAGTTGGTTGTGCTAAGGAACACCTCACTTCGAAAGTTAAACAATTTTTGTTATTTTTATTGAAAGCGTTCATGACCACACATGACATGTTTTGAAACTTGATTGACTATGTATATTAAAAAATCTACTTGTTACAGAACAAAAATAGCTACTTTTGTATACCTAGGTGCATAGTTGAATTACCTTTTTAGGAAGAACATATTAAAATAGTCTGCATACAAACTAAATACCAAACTAGTTATTTTTAAAATATAGTCAAGAGAATAGAACCTTGGATATTTGGCTAAGTGAGCCAATGCCTTCCATTAAGTTATCTAGACTAAGTGGTAGAGCATTGGTGTCCTAAGCTAGAGGTACACGGTTCAATTCTCTAGTCTAGGTTTTATATTTCAATATACATTTGAAAAGTATTAGTGAATGCACGTAATTAGTATTTTGAATGGACAATGAAACACTAAATATATTTGTGAGATTGTGAGAAATCGATCATATTAAAATAGTTAATTAATTAATTAGTATAAAGCTTGTTTTATTAATCTTAAAGATATAAAATTTTAAATCATATGATAAATTGTATATATGAACTACACATCACTTGGCGTATGAATATTTTTAAGGAGATATAATCTCTTTATGAATTGTAAGGAAAAGGTTCTTAAAATGATGATCCGGCTATAGAATATTTTTCATAAAGTTGCTACATTTTTAGCAACGATTCAACCAAATTGTCTGATTTAGTTTGAACTAAATTACCTTTAATGATCAAGTGTTTTACTGAGCGCAGGAAAAAATGAGCTGCCGAAGGTATGTTTTATGTGTTGGTTATTTTCAGCACCACATTTTACCACCTGTTCAAGATATACGAAAGAAAGAAGCATTTTAGAGGTAATCTACCCATAGAGCGTAGAAGGAGAGTGAGAAACCATTTAAGTAAAACCATCCTCAGTAGACCCGACCAGGATTCGAACATCGATCTGCCTGTCATAAGCAAGCCAGTCTAACACGAGAGGGGTGCCTTAAACCTTTGGGCCACTGAAGCGGGTTACTATAATAAAAAATAACTAAGAATAATAACATCGTATTAACAGATGTTCATGATCTCTGCGTTTAGTTACACTAATTAGGTAGGGTTGAGGAGGGCAGAACTTGGAAAATATTGGCTTCATTTAATTTTTAAAAATCCTAATTATACTCAACTGAGATTACAACCTTGACCTGTTCTTTCACGTTAAATTGTAATTGATGAGCCTGACATTTAGTTAGTCTGCATACCCAACGATAGGAGTTTCATATACAGCCTTTCCTAATTTGAATCATACATTTATCGTGATAAATCTGGCATTTTAACTTAGTGCATTATTTATCAATTATGTAGACTTAAGATGGTTCGAATACTGGTCTATTTATAATGCATTTTACCCACCTAAGTGGCCGCATGGTCTAAGGTGCTACTCTTGCAGTTGATTAAACTGCCGATGACGGGAAGATTGAAGTTCGAATCTCGGTCGGGTGTATTGAGGGTGGTTTTCCAAAATGATTTTCAACTCTCTCTCTATGAAAATGCAGGTTCACTTCATCTAAATATAACTTATCTAATCCCTAAAACCATTAGCGTGATTAGTACATAAGTGTATAACCCAAACAGTTGCTAAAAATGTATTTTTTCTATCCTGTCATTAAGTGAAATTCTAGTGATTATAATCTCAATACAAGTGCAGTTATAGGCTACAATGTCCCCCAGATAGTCCTAAAAGCACGACATTGATAAATATATATTTATTCATAGCCCAAGTACTAAACATTTTTTAGCCGTATTTGTGGGCACTTAGATAAAACGTCAAGCTTGTTTAGTTTAGTTTGCTAGTGACTTAGAAATTAGGGTTAAGACCCTGACCCTGGTAAACTGAATGATTTCTCTTTAATGGGTTTTCCACTCTCTCTCCATGCAAATTAGTTTACAGTCTCTCTGAATGTAGATAGTCAACCTCTGATTTCGAATGGTCTAAGATGCTGTAATTCAAATGGTGGCCCGCGGACCAAATTTGGACCGCACTCACTGAAAATGTGACCCTCACAATATCCTTGAAAAAAATTAAAAGAGAATCTTCAGTGGAAGATGTGAAATAGCTTGAGATATACATATAAATATTGTAACGATTGCGTTTTATTAAGCATATATTTTATTATTAACAATTTGTATGAATATATTTATTATGTTAAGTTGTTTTGTGATAGTATGAGTGAGTTTATATATTATCATTCATTTTTAGGTAATTAATAAACCGATTTTTGACAGTAAAATTTGAAAGCTTCTACCAACCAAAAATACAATTTATTGATTAAAAATAATAATTTATTTATTGTTGTTTGTAAACCTATTTTAAGTTATTGGTATTACCAAATATATCTTCACCTGCCCGCGGAGCAAACTTATGATCAGATTTGTCCCCAATGATGAGAAACGTTGGACAACCCTGATTGGTAATAAGGCGTCATTCCCGAGATAGACAGGACTGGAAATGATGTGAAGATCGGGGTTCAAATCATGGTCGAGTGTACTGAAAGTGTTTATTCATACAAGGTTTTCCACTCTTCTTCCACGCGAATACGGGTAAGCCTCTAAACTCAAACTTTCTAATATCTAACTTACTAGCGTAGTTATTCAATATTGATCCAAAACAAAAGGGTTGTATAAGACATGGTGAAAAAAAAATGCAAATTGCTACGAAGGTAGATAAAACGGCTTTCAATAAAAATAAAACATTTTGTTCAAACTAAATTTTTTTATTTAATTCTGTTGCGAGACCCATATTGTAAATATACATTGATTTTCTGGAACAAATGATAAATAAATTACAATTTCTCACTTTACCATAAAGGTTCCATTACCTTAGAATTGATATATTAAGGTAGGATTATAGGGGACGTGAGAAAAGGTTTTTATATAAAAACGTTTGTTCGCCTAAATAAAAAAAAATATTGTTTGAATAGAAACAGAGCTTAATTTTCTTCACATGGTGATATCGACAGATCTTTAATATATGTTAAGGGTGTTCTGGAATTTAATGATAACTTTTTATCTCCAACTAAAAATTTGTTGTCTAATGAAGCTATATCCATGATATATCTTCAATAACTGTTGATATCACCATGTGAAGATAATTAAACTATGTTTCTATTGAATCAATATTTTATATAATTAGACCAAAAAAAGTTTTGCAATAAAAACTGTAAAAACACTTACCTTTATACACGTCCTCTACATTACCACCTTAATATAAAAAAAACATCACAATAATAAAAGATTTACGAGCGGGATTGGGTAACGTCTGCATCAAAGGAACGTTTTTAGGGAAACAGTTTATAAAAATAAAACTTAGATATCCACCGGATCTCATCTTCTTTGTGTATGTTTACATAACCTATTTTTATCAAAAAAATTATATTTACAGATTTGTGTTTACTTTGTGGAAGTAAAGTGCTGCTCTCTGCAAAGTGTTTGGGGGGAAAGTTCAGTGAGATTTCTCAACCCGGAACTTGTCTGCAGGGCTACCAAATTGTCAGCGTCTTAATATCATACCAGAAAATTGCAGTGGAGAATATTTCAGGGGAGCTGATGGATATATTTATTGCATTTATTTATAAGTCAGTTCATAAAAAAAATTGTGATCAGTAAATTTACAAATTTCAGTGTAATTGTCACTAGCCTTTCCTTTGTTTACGTGAATTCTTAATGCTAATCAAATTAGAGACCTCGTCATTTTTAATACACTTTAAAATACAATACCACATTATAAGTAACAATAAAGCAAAGAAGAGTACAAAATGGTTTTTCAGTGGTTAAAACTAACTGTTGTGCTAGTTGATAAATTGTGATGGTAAGAAAAGCTTAGCAATTAACGACTCAAATATATATATATATACATGAATCGTTAATTTTAGAGATTTTCTTTATATATATATGCTCCCCAAATGGAAGCATTTATTAGAAGTAACATTAATAATTGAGGTCCTCTTTTTCAAAACTAGCTTTCCCTAAAATGGTCAACTATCAGAAGAAATCATTTTATCTTTTCACAGAAGACCTCAAGTATTTCAAATAAGTTATTTTATTAATTTGAGTGTATTGACCATCTACTATTTATAATGCTCAATCCAAACGCATGTTTACAATATAAAACGATATACGAAACAAATAATTAAAAGTAACAATTTTATTCAAACTCGCTTTAAAATGATTATGTTTATATAAATACGTGATTTGCTTTTAAATACAGTTTAACATAAAAATAATACATCTAGCTTACAAACCTTCTTGTTTAGTTTCAAACATGTATGTATAGATGCCAAAAGATCTTCATTTTAAATGACTTTCGTTAGCAATAACTTTTTTAAACCAATATTTTAAATAATTGTATTTATTTGTTGGTTTGAAACCAGTATCCATAATTTTATTAGATAAAGTTCCCGGATTCGATTCCAGGCATGGCTGAAAAGTTTATCAATGGTGAAATGTGGATTTTCCCTTTTACAGTGATGATTTGATGACCAGGGTTTGGGTATTGTCTGTTCAAGATTTAAGTTATTTTATAAGTCATGTGCTGATTTAATCGGTCAATTTATCAAGTGTACATTAAAAACCTCAAATAAATCAAAATTAAATAATTGTATTTATGTTATACATCGGAACCACCCATAAATATTTTAATATTGTTACTAAAGTATTTGTCCTGGCATTGAAAATATTATCTAGATTTGAAAAAAATAAGTTTGGGCAAAACAACTAATCAAGAGAAAGCTAAATTCGTAAAATTCTGTCAAATATAAATATGAAATTAAAAATATCCAATGTTATTATAAATATTATTTTATAGGAAGGAATTTGGTTAAATTAAATATAATATGAAATTATGTAAAACTTGAATTATATTTTTCGGACAAAGATAGTTTTTGTCAAATGGTCCTTAATTGTATTACAAGTATTTTGTACAGTTTTTTTTAACAAAAGTCCTACTATCTGTTCAAACTATAAACAAACATATATAATCATTATTATAATAAAGTAGAGATTATTAAAAAACAATTTAGAAACAATCTATTCGAATTTGCTTGGAAGAAAAGTGAGGAATTATTTAAGAAAAACTACCCCAAGTAGACCCGACCAGGATTCGGACCCCAATCTCTCCGCCATCAGCAGGCCAGTTACACGATAGTGATGCCTTAAAATTAAACCCCTCGGCCACTGAAGCGGGTTAATTCGTCTAGCTCCAAAAGTCGATAAATAGTCGGTTTTCGTTCTGTATTGCGCGTAGCAATGTTTACAGCCCCGCTGATTGGAAACCGCTCCCTCGTGTGCGCCACAACCTCGCGGGTGTTCTAATTACACACGTGGGATGTGTGCTATCTATTTCTCTATATTAAGGACCGTCCTTAAATTGCGTAGGTCTCTTTTTTTTTATTATGTTCAACTCCCCAACTAACAGAACTAACACTAACAGAATCCTGGGAACATTCTTTTTGTTAATTTCTTTTGTAGGCTTCTTCCCAGACATCTCAGGGTGGCATACTTGTCCCTGTAATAATCCTTAAAGCTTCTATAAAGGGGACGCGGACAATTTATGTCTCTGATTTGCTTTGATATCGCCGGCCACCACAGGTTATCGAACGCCCCCGAGATGTCCACGAATAATCCCACCACATATCGTTTCCTGGCACGATTTATTAATATCATCGCCATGGCTACCGCATCCTCCGTCGATCTGCCTCTTCGAAATCCGTACCGAATACGGGCTTGTACGCATTATATGTCTATTTCGATGTTGGGTGTAGAAATATCTAGTATTTAACTTAAATGTTTATATAAATTGTTTTGGTTTGAACATTTTACAAATAGAAATTCATTATTTATTACAGCCACGTTGGGCGTAGGAATAGGGTCATACTCTTTATGATTGGACTTTAAAGACCGTCCCTTTCATTGCTTTCTTTGCGAGTTTGTTTTACGAAATTAAATTAATCTATTTGTGAATGTTTATTTAAAATATTTAAATAGAATTCTCTGCCCTTTTGTTCTTATTTGGGATCTGTTAGGGTCGGGTGCTACGTTCTTATATTCATAAGTTGAATTGTGTAATCTATAACTGTAGATTTTCCCACATATTATCAAAACCTATTAAATAACATTCGTAATAAAGTAAAATGTGATCAATGTTAGCCACAACCCGCTATGGTGGACACATGGTCCTAGGCGTCACTCTCGCAATATACTAGACTGCCTATGACGGGTAAATTGGGGTTCGCATCCCAGTCGGGTCTACTGAGGGTGGTTTGTCCTAAATGGCCTGCCATTCTCCTTCCACGCAAATTCGGGTAGATCACCTCTAAAATGCCTCCTTCCTCATCCCTAATTCACTAAAGTAACTATCATATATGCGTATAGGCCGAACAGATAGTAAGGTGCGGTGATGATAATAATAATAATAATCCCTTCCTTCACCTCTTACAAGACGTGTATTAATCCCAACTTGTGAATGTGAGGAATGCCAGGCCTCCACCGTGGTCCGGATTCCACGTTAAACTGTAGGTCCTCCATTTCATCTCACAATCACCCTACCGTTACACATTAGCGTAAGTGCGTATAACCCGAACGGGTAGTAAGTTAGCAGCACTCTTACTACCCGTTCGGGCTATACGCACTTACGCTAATGTGTAATGGTAGAATTATTATCAAATGAAATGGAGGACCTACAGTTTAACGTGGAATCCGAACCACGGTGGAGGCCTGGCATTCCTCACATTTACAAGTTATGATGATAGTAATAAAATAAAATAATGCTAACCACAAAATGTAGTTGTATTTTAAAAAGTCCTTTCTACTATAATCCTACTGTGTATCCTATGATGTCTTTGGCAAGTATAGCTCCTTTTTCTTCACGTCTCCGTTTTTACGGTTAGTTTCCTTAGATAAGATATCCGTTTACCAGGGCCAGCGTGGCGCTAATAATGACGTCACAGACAAGTAGCGACACAAATGTGATCAAGTGGAGATGAAATAACATTTCAAAGCACCGAGTTAAATAATACACTATGGTTTTATTTTGTCACCTCGTCTTACTACCCGTCCGTCTACACGTATATGGACTAATTAAGATAATATGTTATGGATTAGTAAAGTTGAATTTGGAGGTAGTGTACCCTCATTTGCATGAAGGGAGGCTGGAAAATAATTGAGTACACACGACCGGATTAGAAAACTCCACTTCTCAGTCAGTGGCAGTGTCAGTCTATTACGAGAAACCTCGCATTAAACCATTTGACCACAGAAGCGACTCACTACAGTCCAATTTTAAAAGAAAGAGCCTTATATAATATACCAACTTTTTTGATGTTAATATTGATAACATTTTATATCATTAGTATTATTTTATAGGTATTTATAAAATATATCGAAAAATACGATTTAAAATCATATAACTTAACGTAAAAGTAGATCAATTAAATTCTTTAATTGCCATATAAGGTTCCTTTTATGAAAATTGGACTCTAGTTAGTTGTCACATTACCTAGTAACAACATATATTTTTATTTGCATTCATTTCACCTTTTTGATGGGGTTTCCAAATCAATTAAAAAGTAACTAAACTAAATGCACAACCAAACTCAGTCCAAAAAAATTGTTAGATATAACATAGTGCAATGGTTCCCAAATTGTGTGCTGCGAACGACTGGTGGGTCGTGAGCCAATTTTTGGTGGGCCACAAAAAGTTTTTAAGATGTGATAATTTAGTGACTATTTGAAAAATATAAAAACCATCCAAAAGTTAGGTGGGTCACTAAGGTTTTTCGTTTTAAAAATTTGGTCGTGGTTCTAAAAGGTTCGGTAAGCACTGGTAGGCCTGTATAGAACCGCGGTAAGCAGGTAAGTTTATAAGCAAAACCAAAAGTGGGGAGCATTGAAAAAATATATGTATCATCATTATGATTCACGTCTTACTACCCACTCAGACAATATCCCTATTTACACTGGAATAAGAAAAGTAAGATTTTATAAAAAAAAAGTATCCGCATTTACGTGAAGGGGGAGTGGTAAAATATTTCAGAAAATAAAACCTATGTACAACCAGCTGGTATTTTAAACTCAACCTATAATTAGTGGCAAACCAGACAAGGCGAGACTGATGCCTTTATCTGTGTACTCACCGTTGCATAGTGTATTTTATCATAAGCGTTTTGTTGGCACTGATAATATTTGTTGATAGAAACATTTGCGACCAATAAGATTTGATGTATGAATAGATGAAAGTATATCTTGTAGCTATAGCCTTCCCTACCGTAATTATTAATTATTATAGTTACGTTTGACAATGCAAACCTGCTTCGACGCTGTCCATAACGGGGAGATAGCCGTTTGAATCCCAGTCGGGTTTACTGAGAGTGGTTTTCACCTCCACCTTTTAGCAAATGTGGGAACATTGCCTCAAAATTATATCTTACTCATCCCCTACACACTTGTGTAATTTGTTACGTTACCGAGTAGTGATACGTGGTCAAAAATAAGTTTTAAAAATAATACAAGGTTAACATTACTAATTGTTTTATCCGGGTAAAAAAACCGCTTAAAGACGTAATACCTGCTTTGGTGGTCGCATGGTCTAAGGCACCACTATCATAGTAGACTACTAGATTCCCGATGATGGTGAGATCAAGGTACGAATTTCGGTCGGCCGTATTGAGGGTTGTTTTTCCAAATTATTGTTTTCCACTCTCCTTCTACTCAAGTGCTGGTACACTTCCTCTAAATATAATTTTCCTAAACCCTAAAACCAACAGCTTAAGATATAAGCATGTCCGACTCCTTAGCTTGGTTGGTAGCGTGTCTGCATACTGAGTTAAGGGTCCCAGGTTCGATTCCTGGCATGGTCGAAACCTATATCATCGGGGAAATGTGGATTTATAGTTCCACAGTGAAAAATTAACGGCTGGGGACTGGATGTTGTGCCCGCCCTAGTCTTAAGATGGATTGTAAGGCATATGATGCTAAGACAGGCCTAGCAAGCCGGTGGTGGAAAATATATGGCTTGAATAAAATACTGACCTAAGCCACAGGCTGGAAAGATGAATGGATGTAAGAAAGTATATTACAAGCGTATAACACGAACAGTTAGTAAGATGCAGTGCTAAAAATAAGGAGTCGACTCTCTTGTTTGGGGTTTGTAGTAAATACCAGCAACAACTCAGACCTTTTGTGATTTTTGTGCAAATCTACAGCTCAAGACAGTTTTTTTTAAATCCTCAACCACTCTCTTATGATATCGGTAACCCTGTCATAATAGCGTCCATACATCAACCGAGTAACAAAGATTATAAGCATAGAGATTAATTTTCACGGATAGATAAAAAGGAGGAGTGAAAGATACATTTAATCAAAGCTGATGAAAGGAGTGTTGAAACATAATTATATTTTACGTTTTAGTTTTATCTATCGTTTTAATCCGAGAGCTGCTATCGCATTCTTGCGCAATGAAAGGTTTGTAATCATCCAACTGGAGTCGAGCCAAATACAAATAGGATAACTCTAACAGAGGAAACTTAACGCGACTGGACTGTGAAATAAACTAAAATATATCCTTTATTCCATATAGTATGTACACATTTATTATAATTCACTACCTGCATAACAGCTTCAGTGGCCGAATGGTCTAAGGCACTACTCTTGTCTTAGACTGGCCTTCTTATGACGGAAAGATCAGGGTTCGAATCCTGTTTGGGTCTACAGAGGATGGTTTTCCCCAAATGGTTTACCACTCTCCTTTCACGAAAATACATGTAGATAACCTTTAAAATAATTTCTTCCTCGTCCTGAATCTGAACAGGTAGTAAGACGCGGTTATAAAAATAAAAGAAACTTGCATAAATGACTTAAAATTTTAGACTTAGGCATACACTTCACAACTTCACCGTCGTCACAGAAGTAAGAGGTTCGAATCCCGGTTTTGTTGACTAGGGGTGGTTTTCCACACATGATTTATCATTGTGTTTTTGTAATCCACTCGTTTGGGTGCACTTCTTCTAGAATCTATCCTCCTCATACATATATATATACATATATACATATATACATATATATATACATATATATATACATATATATATACATATATATATACATATATATACATATACATATATACATATATATATATATACATATATATATACATATATATACATATACATATATACATATATATACATATATATATACATATATATATACATATATATATACATATATATATACATATATATACATATATATAT